>JAZHYW010048135.1:0-94938 GCA_037355805.1 Ixodes ricinus | reverse complement strand
ACTCCTGCAGAAAGGACGGTCGCCTCCTGCAGTGCAGTCTGGATTCTACATGGCCACCCTGGAAGCACTATTGCGACAGTCTTCTCCGCAAGCGGAGCATAATCAGTTACTTTATAGTCACAGAGTTTATTCTGCGTGACGAATCACCATCCGCCGTGATGGCGGAGAACGCAAAGCATAGTAAGTTATTTTGACATTTGACAGTCTTCCAACTACTGTAAAGGCAGGCTACCTTCAGATCCGTGCCCGGCCATATATGCCGAACCCTCAGCGGTGCTTTAAGTGCCAAAGGTTCGGTTATAGTTCGCGAACCTGTCGGCGTAGCGGCACCTGCGTGAAGTGCTTTAGTAAAGAGCATGTCGCTACTGACATGTGTGAGAATGAAGCTCGATGCGCCAACCGTATCGGTAAGTATCAAGCATACTCCCGGTCTTCCCCCTTATGAAAACCAGAAAGAAAAACTACTGTCTTTTACATTTCTTTGTAATGCAAAATTAGAGCGTATCTCTTGAAGTATTTTGAGTTTTCGACATACCGTGGTAACCAAAGGGTAGGCCAGAGAGGAGGAGCAGTGTACGGGGGCCCGTGTTTGGGTCGGCGAAAGGCCCTGCTTGGGGGCGGTGGTTACGCCGAGAGGATAGGCAAAAGATGGGCAGGGTACAGAGGGGGCCCTATTTGGGGCAGCGAGAGGCTTTTCTCGCATTTTCCCGATGCATTTAGCGGGAAAACAGATTTTGTGTCTATGTCAAGGCATGTGACGTTATTTTTTCCGCCATAGTTAGCGGGAAAGCAGAATTTGCATATAGGTAACGTAACATCATGTCACGTGAAGTCAATTTTTGTCTAATTTTATCGGGGAACCTGAATTTGTGTAAGGGATACGTGACATTTTTCCAGATACATTTAGCGGGAAACTGATTTCGGTGGTGAGGTCACATGACGTCAATTTTTCCACTAAACCTAGCGGGGTGACGATTATGACGACGCCGACGTCAACGGCGATGCCGACGCGCACTATACGCGGGAAGGGGCGCCTAAGAGCTGCGCTATAATAGAAATCTTCGGATGGAAGGTTACTGAAAACATTTCTTACATCGATGCAAAGAAACGCTTCGCTTTTTTTTTTCAAAAACTTTTATGCTAAGGCTGTACGCAGGGGACCGTTGCGGCTAATGATTTCGGCAGGGATTCAAACGTGTCCGGACGAGCTGCGTCTTCCGGCGCCACCCTCCTTCTATGTCCTCGGTGCCTCGGCGATTCGAAAGCGGTGCCAGTGGCACCGCGCTTTCGAATCACAAGGTGGATGCGTTCTCGTCAGAGTCCACCACAGAAGAGGGGGATGACACCCGCTGCTTCACCTGCCACATCGACCACTCGGGGTCAAGGTCTACCCACTCGCACCTCTTCTCGCCAGAGAAAGCCCGGGCAGCTACCGCATGCAGTCGACCTCCAAGGGTCAGCTGCCGGCAGTAAGCAGACGAGCCCATGGATGCACGTGGGCTCAGGTCCGATGAGGATGCTCACCTCTCAGGATCGGAGTCCTCTCTTTCTGTCGGAGGCAGAACAATCCTTCTAAAAACGCGAGACCACGTCTGTAAAGATAGATTTTGAAGCTGAGCGAACGTACGTTTGAGGTCACCATTCGTAGCAACGATAGATAGTTTTTCTTCTCTAAATAGTAAAGAGATATAGCATCATGCAGTTCAATTGCCGCGGTCTACTTTTGAAGACTGACAACAGCAATTCCTTTCTCAATGAGGTTCGACCTGTGGCCATATGCCTACTGGAGACTCATCTTAAGGATACAGACGCAAATGTTCTACACCGACATTATGTTTTTAGAAGGGACCGTGCATCCCTAGCAGCTCCTCTGGTGGAGCAGCTGTGGTTGTGCAAAGCGGTATTTCCTGTCTCACGACCTTACTAGAGGTCTCCTTGGCCGCCTTATTCGTCTCCTTCTTGACAGCCTTATCACACTTGTTTCAGTCTACCTGCCACCAAATATTTCACTGCATTTCACATGACCTTCAAGGGCTCGTTGGTCAGCTTCCATAAACTTTTTATAAATTTTATGACCGATTAATGCGGACCACCCCATGTGGGGCAGTGCTCTCCAAGACTCCCATTGTGGAGTTATTCAACGAGTTTTGTTGTCATCCAGCCTTTACCCTTTAAATTAAAGTGGTCCGATTGTTCAGTGCATCTCATAATACTTTCCCTTTCATTGATACGACTCCATTATCACCATCTTTACTTCCATGCTTTTTTTTAAAGGTTTTAAACAATATTTTTGAAAGTGACCCTTTTCTTGTGATTTTAGAAAGTACCGAAGCACTCCCTTCACTTCCAAGCCACATCCCTAGGTGGAAATTGTACAAAATAGACTGGGTTATTTTTGCGTGGAAAACGTTACTCGACTCCGCCGAGCTCCTCTGGTGGAGTAGCTGTGGTCGTGCAACCATGACCCCCGAAAATTCTTCCTTGTACATTACCAACCGGATTATAAATTGAGCATCTCTTTCGATTCCACAAAGATCTTGAAATCTTCCAAAGCGGTGCAAGCCTTCGTGGACCAAGGACTGTACTGCCACAATGAGGTATCAACAGAAAGCCTGGGGCAATTTCTGCCGCTATCCAACTCTATGGAACAAAATAGAGTTTATAGAAAGTAAAGCAAAGGTTCGTTAGACAAGGAAGCAGGCCAAGAGGAGATCGTGGATGAAGTTTGTTTTCAAGGTGACCAGCTATGTTACTTCAAAAGAGGGGCTTGAACCCAGTGAGGAAGATTGGGGACCAATATCTCTGTCTTAGAGTACATCTTTAACCCTCACCTCTGCAAACTTCGACGGGCGAGCCAATTCTCTTGCAAAAGATAATCAAGAAGTTTCTACTTCATCCAGTTACACCAAATTTAAAAACAATAAAACAATATTAGGACTGTGGCACAAAAGTAGCCTATACCAACGTCTGGAACGGATGCTCCAGGATATAAACAGCTTTTTTACATTGTTAAAACTTAAAGTGGCACTCGCAACAAATGAGTCTGCTTCGGACCTCACAGTATAAACTATAAAATATTGAGGCACTTGTCCCTTGACCCCTAGGTCATCTGTCAGCATTTTCTAACCATTTCTGGTGAGCCTTTTGCTTTTTTTTCTCAGTGTTGGTAACGGGCACATAGAATTATCTTGATAAAAACCGATAAAGGCTCTTCACTGCATACGATTGATCGTCCCATGGCGCTGACCAGTTGTGTCAGAAAACTTGCGAGAGGTTGAAAAAGAGGCGACTAGTGCACTTTTCGAAGTCTGCAAGAGTTTTTGGATACCATTCAGTCGGCATTTAGAATTGGTCGCTCACACTTTGCATCCTCTTTTTCGCCTCGAGACTTTCATATATGAAGCCTATATGTATCGACAGTACTGTATGTCGCTATTCTCCAATTATAGATCGCTTGCGACACTACTTGGAAGTACGGGATTTTTAAATACTTAGACGCATGTAGGATCCGTGGCTTAATGTTGCGTTGCATACAAGATTTTCGTGCTAACCGAACTTTTCAAGTGAGGTTCGGTTCCACGCTCTCTGGTGTTTTCTTCATCAATATGCGTCCCCCAAGTGGGATGGTGAGTGTTACTATTTTCAGTTAAGTTAAACGGCCTCGCTCCAGTGATAAAATTATTTGTCTCCTATTTTTTACTATGAAAAATGGGATTTCATTTTTGTCCTGCGGTATCTCAAGTTGAAATAGCCGACTGCAAGCCTCGAAAAAAATAAATGAGTAAATGAGCCGGTAAAGGTAGCTTTAAGTCTTCTCCTGATAAAATGGTGTCTGTACCCTTTTCACTGCGACGTTGTTTGTCACTTGAGCGGAGTTTACAAATCGATAGTACTGATACACCTGTAAAGCAAGAGCACAATTTTAGGGGTAAGCTTTGACAATAAACTTACCTTATGGCTCATATTAAGGAAGTGACGCCCAATGGCCTGCCATCATCCAAAATACACAAAGTGCTTTCCAACATGTACTTGGGTGCTGATATGCACTGTCTCATCCGATTGTACAACGCCCTTGTTTCTTCCCATCTGTACTATGCAGCAGTTGTGTACGGATCAGCACGGAAATGTGTCTTGAAAATGCTAGATACTGTCCATTATTTTGACCTTCGACTTGCTACAAGAGCATTTCGGACTTCGCCTCTAATGAGCTTCTACGCAGGAACGCATCAAATGTATTTAGGGAAGAGGAGACAATATCGTAGCCTGTGTTATTAATACAAATTTAAGCCTGGACCCGCACATAACAATTTTAGCTGTGTGCGGACCTCTTGTTTCCTGTTTCCTACAATTTTAAAACAAGCGAAGCGTTGTGCGACCGTTAAACGTTTGGCTTGAAAGTATATATACACCCCCGCATCTCACAGTCGCTCAGAATGACTCGATTACGAGGGTCGAGCGCATTCCTCCCTGGAGTGCAGTAAAATTTTCATGTGGCTGGTAACTGCCACAATTTCATGAGAAATCAGTAGTACCTCCTGTGATTCAGCAAGAGTCCCAGCATTCTTTTAAAACTATCAAGGGTACCTACAATTTTATTCCGATGGTGCCTGAATCTCGTAATACGTAGGTACGCAGACTTTACAGCACACTGAAAGCAAGCCATACATATTGACACCAACGAAAGTACATTTACTGCTGAGATTTATGATATAATCATGGTCCTTAAACACATATTAAATAATCATGTGAAGCCTTTTTGTTTGTTGACTCTCAAAATGCCCTCCTCTTGACTTGTTTCATTACCGATTCAAAAATCAGGCTTACGCAGCAAGTGCATGTGCAGCTGCCTCGTGGGACGATCCAACGGGCACTGCAATCAATGTCGACACCTGGCAATTTAATAATTTAGTATTCTGATAGTTTAATGTTTGCTTGCCGTAATTAGTTCGAATGCTTGGAATTCTGCGTTTCAGGTTCTTAATGCGTATGAACTTGAAAACATTGCGGGTTTCGAGTAAAGCTTATTTCGGTGTATCCTTTGAAATAATTTGAAGGTATATATTTGGTCCGCATTTATTACATTATATTTAATAAAGAGTGGGGCGATGCTAATTTTGTTTATATTGCCTCTATGGTTTTCGAAAGTACGAATAATGTTTCTGTAAATGATAATTAGTTTGTTATAGTTTGATTTCATTGCCGTACCTCAAACTAGTTTTCCATAAGTAATTTAAGAATAATGCAAGGAATGTTATGACGTCAATTGTATTGAAATATGTATCAAATTTCGTGATTTATATAAAATACCAGTAAATGGAGAAAGCTCAGATTTAAGTTCATTGAGATTCGTAGACCACGAGAGTTCTTTACTAAGCCAGACGACTAGGGAACCTTTGTTCGGCCACTTACTCGAGAATTGTGTCTTGAAATTTGATGTTGATAGGGCTATTGTGTCACTTACTCACTGGTTTGAAAATGATATATTGAGCTTTACGTGTATTAAATTTTGATCGATTTATTGGTAACCAGTTTGATAGCTTAAGGGGCAGGCTTTCGCAAACATTTCTAGGCCCTTGTTTGCTAACTCCAGTAAAAAATTCATTTGTATCATCTGCGTACATTATCAATTCGAGGAAATATGGTATCATCATAATATCATTCACGCAAACTAGAAATATTAAAGGAGCTAATGGAGAGCCTGGGAACTCCATGTTTTTTATTTTTCATTTTATCAGATATTATGTGTTTACTAGAAACGTGCTGATAATGATTCATTAAATCATTTTCAATGGGTTTACTGCTACACCTTTTATACCATAATTACGTAATCTCTTTTTAGTAAGATGTCATGTTGAACCCTCGAGCGCGAGAAGTTTCCCTTAAAACGTTTTCTACAATTTTGTTATTGATATGCAAATATGTTTTCTCCGTGGATTTATGCTTCTGATAACCGTATTGCGCATTAGCTTAAATATTATACTTCTGAAAAAAAACTAGTTAACCTGTCATTGATTACGCGTTGGTAAATTTTTAGAGAAGATAGGAACAATAGAAAATGGGTGTGTAGTTACGGATGATTGTTTCTCCGCACCTCCATTATACACAAGAATAACCGTTGCCGATTTCAGTTCGTCAGGAAAATCACCAGTTTCAAGCATTCTATTTTTAATTTAGGATAGAATCGGACTCCCAGCAGAGCCACTACATATTTAATTTTCGGTGCCTTTACTTCGTCGTCCACAGCAGAATCATTTTTTTTTTAGATTTGATTACCTTCGCTAGCTGTCTAGCAACGTTACTAGAACTCTCAGTTGGGAAACTCACCGTTGAAACCTGGGCCGCTGGCGTCCACCGAGACCGAGCTAAATGCGACAACAGCGCCACTCTGTATCATTTGTCTTAACTGTAGCCGCCTTGAGCTTTTAGAAAGCATGTTTTTGCATAAAAACCAACGAAAAAAACTCTTTTTGTAGTAACGTTCATTGGAGATTAGTACAAAACAAGGGGCGCGTGTTGTTTTCTAAAATTTTTAGTTTGCAAGTTTGGCAGTACAATTAATATTGTTTTTATACAACCATGCCTCAGCGGGGATTTCAGGTAGCGCGTCCCGAGCTAGGCGCATATTAACCTAATAGAAATCTGCGGCACGTCCGCCTGGGAGATGCGGGGTGGTACCTCGAAGCCCTTTCCACAGTATCTGTTCTGGCCTCAAAATGGCCGATTACAATCAAAAAGAAGTCACGTGCAGTTCTTAGACTGGCCGCTGCGGGAGAAATGGCGGCGTTGGGATCGTCATTAGCTCGGTTCTCGTGGACGGATCGGTGCCACTTTTTCAGAGCAGTCTCTATGGCAGTTTCCCAACTGAGTGGTTCTAGTAACGCTGCCGTCTAGCAACGAACATTACAGATCGAAATATTAGTTGTCGTCGTGTAGTTGTCTCGTTTGTCATGTTGTTCAATGTATGCGCTAATACTCATAACGTTTTAAATATCTGGTCAGCAAGTTTTTCCAGAGAAATTGTGATTATCTGAAAATGTTTCACGTGGCCGCTAGCTTGTTTCCTGTTAGTCAGGTCGTTTACGACCGTCCGGTGATTTCCGCTGGTAATCGTAAAGTGCTCAGATGTATTTTTATAATATCCGCGCTTAGCATTTTTGGTCGAGAGTTCAGTTTATTTCTTACTTTTTTGAACTCAATAGCGTGGCAGTATCACGATGCCCAATAAATGCAGGAAACCCATTATTAATGCGAATATTAATGCGAATAGCATTCTTTGGATACTTCACGCACTTTTCGTCTATGTATCTATCTGTCTATCTATCTATCTGGCTATCTAACCTCTTACGCCGCGGGTCGATAAATAAATAAAAAAGACCGGCGCCGGCTGGGATTCGAACCGTTGACCCTTTGATCAGCAGGCAGACGCGCTAACCACAGAGCTATGAGAGGCAGTCATTCAACGCACTCTAAACACTTGTTTATATCTTTACCATAGGACGCGCTTTACAGCGCTGTCACGCTACCGGTGCGCGCGCGTTCCATGCACGAGGGCTCATTCCGCTCTCGTGAGGCTGAGCACGGCCGCTAGCTCACCCTCTCCCGCGCTCGGGAGAGGGTGATGTAGCAGCCGTGCTCAGCCTCACGAGAGCGGAATGAGCCCTCGTGCATGGAACGCGCGCACCGGCAGCTGTGACAGCGCTGTAAAGCGCGTCCTATGGTAAGATATAAACAACCGTTTAGAGTACCGTTGGTGAGACTAGCTGAGACGCCAGAAAGTCTGGTCGGTACCATTTTGAGTGTTTGTGCGTATGGCGCGTGCTTTGCTCGCCTTCCTAAGTGACACAAACGCACGTGCTGGGCTGCGGAGATCGTGCGCAGGGCTGTGAAAGTGTCAACAAATTTAGAATCGCCTCAAGAGTGGGCTGGCGTATCTAGAGTGTGCCGGCCACCTGACAGACGCGCATAACTCCGCACCGTTTGATGCTATTCGCATTAACGTAGATAATCATTCCCAAAGGATGGGTTCTGCTGTTTTATTTTTTAATGCGAATAGCATTCTTTGTCTTCACGCCTTTTAATCATCTTCACTGCTACTTTTCGTCTATGTATCTATCTGGCTATCTAACCTCTTACGCCGCGGGTCGATAAATAAATAAAAAAGACCGGCGCCGGCTGGGATTCGAACCGTTGACCCTTTGATCAGCAGGCAGACGCGCTAACCACAGAGCTATGAAGGCAGTCATTCAACGCTCTAAACGGTTGTTATATCTTTACCATAGGACGCGCTTTACAGCGCTGTCACAGCTACCGGTGCGCGCGCGTTCCATGCACGAGGGCTCATTCCGCTCTCGTGAGGCTGAGACGGCGCTACGCTCACCCTCTCCCGCGCTCGGGAGAGGGTGATGTAGCGGCGTGCTCCACCCTCGCAGAGCGGAATGAGCCCTCGTGCATGGCGCGCCCCGCGTAGCTGTGACGGCGCTGTAAAGCGCGTCCTATGTAAGATATAAACAACCGTTTAGAGCCGTTGGCTGAGACTAGCTGAGACGCCAGAAAGTCTGGTCGGTACCATTTTGAGTGTTTGTGCGTATGGCGCGTGCTTTGCTCGCCTTCCTAAGTGACACAAACGCACGTGCTGGGCTGCGGAGATCGTGCGCAGGGCTGTGAAAGTGTCAACAAATTTAGAATCGCCTCAAGAGTGGGCTGGCGTATCTGGGGTGTGCCGGCCACCTGACAGACGCGCATAACTCCGCACCGTTTGATGCTATTCGCATTAACGTAGATAATCATTCCCAAAGGATGGGTTCTGCTGATTTTTAGGCAGATCCCCGTCACACACGGTTTCCTTTTTTCAATCTTACCTTTTGCTTCTTTCGGAGAAAATTCTTCGTCGTGGATGTTTTCAAATTTTATTATAAATCACTTATAAGCAACAGTAGCATTATTTTCACTGTACGCCTCACCCCAGCTTCCTTGTTCTATCAGGCAGCCGAAATGTCTGAATGTTTCTTGACTTATTGTACGGTGCCAAAATGTTTCTGTGTTAATTTTACGTATCATACCAGAAACATACCCTAAGCGAAAAATGGATAGATGATCGCTCATTTCTTCTATTTTAATGCCAGCTATAATACTTTTTGATCTAAGATTGTGACGCAAATCTCAAGAGGTTCTGCAGTGTTTAAGACCACCCTGGTCGGCGGTGATATCGCATTATAACAAGCGTACACTTGTTATAATGTCTGTTTATCTCTTTTCGCAGAGTAAACGATGTGCGATTGACAAAATCCCCACTTATTCCAGCCCAACTTAGTTGCATGGTCCCTTTAAGCGAACACAAACACATCGAGGAGATTTAGCCTTTACCCAGGCAGTACACAGTATTGCGCCGATAATAGCGTCAAATAGGAAAGATGGTGCCGGTAACATTTTTATCCAGCCAACATCTGTGAAGTATGGGATGGGTCGCGCCGACGACATCCTGACATACCGTACCGCCACCATTTTCCGTTGAGAATGGGGAGTGTCGTTAATGAATCGGCTCCTCTGGTTAGGTATTCGTATTTCCTGACCAACTCAAAACTGAGGTTGAAAAAAAAAAGCGAAACGGAATTTGCTTACTTTTAGCACGAGAAGGACAGAGACAGCAAGCAGAGGGAGCTCGGCTCTTTGTGTATTCCCCTTCAAATTCGCGCTTTGTTAAGCCTCCCTACCTTCTTTGTGACTTCGAGTGGCTGTGAGCGAGCTCGACGGCTGCCTCAGGCAAATCAGAGGCGTGGCGTGAAGCACGTGACCGGTCACCGCAAAACAAAATTGCTTCATGGAAAATTTCTTACGTAACTCGCTTTTGACGCGTCGATGGGATCACTGGGGCCGTAGCCTTCACCGCTTGCCCCGTTATGGAGATCGGTATAGGTGCCACGTAGGTCCGGTTTCTGAAATGCGCTCTCCGGTGTTGTGTTTTTTTCGTACGTTGCAGACGCCGCCGTTGTTTTTCGTCGTGAAAAGTTGCAACAGGTCCGTGCAAACTTTTCGGTAATGGCAGTTTTCTTTGTCGGGGTCTGTGGAATTCTTGTGCTGTGTTTGTTGGCCGCGCTTCGACAAAGAACTGCTCATCAGTGACATCGAGGCTTCGTTGAGTCTGAGAAACCTTTTTTTTTCTCGACTTTGTGTTTGCGTGCTCTGTGCTGCTCCAGTCGGACTATGCAGCTGTCAGGGATTACATTATATCGCTGTTTATGCGTGAGTACACTGCAAGCATGCTTGTAACAGTAGTCCTGGTTTCGTCTCAATATACAGTTTTAGTAAATCGTTGCGATACCTTCGATACCTCCGATAACAATACAACAAGGAGTTCTCGTAGACTGCGTTTTGCACTCCGCTAAGCCCTCCGCAACGAAAAAGCCGCTACTGCGCCTGCGCGCCAATGGCCTAGACTGCAGAGTTCCGGGTATCGTACTGGGTTGCGAAGAGCGTCGCGGGACGGCGAGAACGATCTACGAAAACCCACTAATATATGCCCAATGGCGGCGCCGGGGTACCGGGTATTGTTATCGGAGCCATCGAAACAATCTTTTAAAACTCTGTAACCTCCAGGGTCCTCCGTGTTTGATTTATGAATTTCGATCTGTATAAAAACGGTGTAATATTCTATTTATTAAAGAAAAACTGTGAGTAATGGTATTGGTTTAATGAACTTCCGTGAGAGATCGAAAACAATTTTGTTGTCTACGTATGCGCGCGAGGTGAGCCCTGTATCTGCGATTAACCTGCGAGCCAGTACTTCTGATATCCGATACAAAGCGAGCGCATAATCGACTTTCATCCGAAACAGAGCAGATGCATTTGCGACGTCTGACCGATACCTGACCGACAGTCCGAACTAAACAAAACTTGAAAGATATTGCGCCGACTCAGGCCGGTGGCGGAACTGCGGTACGCCAATACCTGCCGGAAGTCGGGACGCAGTGCAAAACAGCACATTCGGCCGATCCTGCAGCCGGTTTTTGACCGACATGGCCACGACTTTGACCAAGTATTGCTGTGCTGCTAGGGTAGGTACCACTATTTTCGGCAGGAAAGTGTAAAGTGCAAAATCCTAACTCGTGTATTCTTTAATTGCCTTTCCTAAAGCAAACGACTAGCCTGCGGCGCAATTTTCGCCACGACTGTAGTGTCCTACTGCATTTTCTAAGCAAAAAATTACAATCGCGATTGCGCTCATGATGAGATACAAGAAAAACACAGTCGTTAAATCTTGAAAGCGCATTGTCTCGAACACATAGGAAGTTTCCTTGTGGCTTCCGACAAAGCAAGTCGCTTGAGGTGGGTCCAGTTCGTAGGGGTGCATCGACGGCACACCACTTTCCAGCCACCACGTGATCCTGCGACAAAGATTCAACCTGGGAATCCATCCTCCGAAAAGAAAGCGCGAAAGGAAAGTCTACTGAATGCTGCATTCCAAGGCGGAAATAACATTCACACGGCTGGGTCGAAACAAGGTGAAAATGTAATACAGGAAAGGGTCTTGCATTATACGTGTCGGCGCAAAAATGGTATTATTGTTACACCTAATTATATGCATTCCATATCTTCCAGACTATAGCATGCGATCCTGATATGTTTAAAACTGAACTTTTACGTGTTGAGGACTCCACACGCATCCGCATTTTTCAAGACGATTCATTAAGACGAATGGCACATTACATTAATCCAGTAAAATTTAAGGATGATTTATGTATCATACAATATTTTTGTGGGTTAGGAAAGCCGGCATTTTTCAAGGTCTGCTGTGTATGTAATGATTTATGGGCATGCTACGTAACAGGGGCCGACTTTACACTTGGTCCGGAATATCTAAGAAACGTTTCTTCTTCGAAATGTTACCCTGCGGACAATTCACCAGGAAATAAGGCACGTTTGAATTAGATATTTATACACTGTTATTAGCTGAATTAGCCTTTGCCAGAATACATCATACAAAAATTGGTGACGAATGTATACAAACCTTCTGTTAATTTCCACCATGACGTCCTTGGGGAAGTCTTTGTGGGTGACAGATACAGAGTTCCACAGGTAGAGGTAGCCTTTTCCTATGTAGAATCGCCCTTTCAACGAGGGACACATGTGCGACAGGTGCAACTTCGGGGAGTACTTGTCCTGGAGCATAACCGCCTTTTCTTGCATCACGAGGCTGATGTCGTCGGGATTGTACAGCTCGGATATATCTCGCTCGCCACGGTTGCGTGTGATCATCTTGTGAAGCTTGCTGTACATTTCTGTCTCTGAATTCTGCAGGAGTGATTTGTAGCACGTCAATGAGTTCGTCGGTGTAAGAGAAATGTGGCATTTCCGAACATTCCGTTTCCTACAAAACCGGAACAATGAATAAGTATTGTTTTGTTTCTTAGAACAGATTAATTTCTTGTTTAGTGTTTACAGTCAATTTCAAGAATTACAAGAACTTTATGCAGCTATCTTTGGACAATACTGTGTGGGGCACAAGCGTGAGGGAAAACACTGTGTCATGACGAGCGAAAGCACCACAATCCTGTTTTAATTGTCATGCAAAGAAAGGACACTGGCCTCCACTCCTTGCAATTCCTACAGCTGGGTAGAAAGCAACGACTTAATAGAGGAGGCACCGATCTCTTCGGAGTATACGATTTTTTACATAGAGAGCTGTTATGCGCTCTTGGTGAAAACAAATAGTGTTATACGAGTATTTTAGACCGCGAGAAGGTAGTCATCCTGAAAGGGCATCTAATGTCTCCGCTGTACATGAGAAATTTAGCCACCGCACTACCCCGGCTAGCCTGATACCTTTCACGTGCTTCGCACAAGAGTGATACACGACCGAACGCCGGTACATAGCTGATGTGAATCGACAGGGGCAGGGGTGGGAATTAAACCCACAGGGCCTGAGTTCTGCAGCGCCAACATACTCAGCCACACATCCCCCGGAGCAAAATATTTGGTGCCCGTGTAGACATCTGATGTGACTAACCTCTAACAACGTGAAGAATTGGTTTCCTCTGGCTAGCAGTGGCGTCATTCCAGGTATTCGAACGAGGTCTTCAATGTAGTCAATCCTCGGATGGGGGATTTTCACGGTGAGCGAAGCCACGATCAGGCTAGTAAAGTAGGTCGTCAGGATCAGAGTGCCGAGGAGCCAAGCACACACGAGAAACTTGCTACCTTGCGCAGAACGGAAAGCCCTCGTTCCTGGAAGCAACGTGGAGACTTAAGGATCCGATTATACTGCCAAGGACTGCTACAGTGTGAAGATTGCCACATGCCAGTGGGAAGGTTCTGAAAAATGTATTCTTCTGTTCAGGAAAATGTAGACTTGGACACATTTTTTTGTACGTTGGACCACAAAATTTGCTAACCGATATTGATTTTGCCGATATTTACAACCCAGAAATATTTCGTTTTTTTTTGTTAATGCTTCTTAGCACTAAATGAGAGCTAAGCATTGGCGTACAATTAGTGAACGGCACTTGACTTTTTATTAACGTTAATATTCCCTTCATGCGATTAAGCGTTTCCCCAAAGGTCAAAATATTGCAACAAAAAAAGCCATTACCCTGTTTCAGAAGCGCCGAGGCGTAATTCCACAGGAGATCTAGAACTTTCCAGCCAACGTTTCCATCCGTGTTAGTAGTTTTCCCGTAAAAAACTTGCAAGGCCGAAGAAAGCACAGCCAGAGTGACGATGGACACACAAAGCATGATCCAAGTCTAGATGAGCCAAAAAAAAAAGTGGGGACTCTTTGCCGGTACACTCAAGCAGTCTTCGGTAAGTTACTTTCATAAAGTAATTCGTTACTATTACGGTTACCTTAAGAAAATATAGAAGTGAGCGTTAGAGTTACTGTAATGAAAATGTAACTCGTTAGAGTTATTTGTAAAAAGTAATGGCGTTACTTTTTGGTACCTTTTCTTTAACTTAAAATAAACACTGATTAACAATTGTCCAGAAACAATAGCAAAATGTCAGCAAAAATGGTGCTTCAAGCTGCAACGTGCAAGTGTTCAGTCACAAAAAAAAAACAAGTGTACGTGTAATGGCCGATTCACATTGTGCGACTGTACCTGCTATATTGCCTTTGCGACGTCGTTCGCTCGGCAGAAAAACCGTAGTGCAGACTGGGGTGCTTAACACTGCAGCTTTAAAATCTATGTAAAACGCCGATGTGAATCGGGTTTAAAGATAACGAGGTTTTTCGCATCACCTGCACACGTGTCCATAGCCACGTTGTGACATCTTATAAACAAGGTGTTCCAATTGGTGCAGGGCAAACATGACACTTGAAGTGTCAGAATACATCAATGGCTAGATTCTGGTCAAAAATAATATCCCAATCTGAAAAAAAATTAAAAAAGTATCGCCAGAAATAACGTGGTTACGCTTATTGTTACATCTTAAAAAACTACGGTTACTAGTTCCATATAAAAATTGTAACGCGTTAGAGTTAAAGGTTTGCAGTAACGCGCTACTGCTTGAGACAGCACAGAAGGCAGTAGTTCGCCCAAAGAAATCTTTTAGCGGCAATGCTTGTTATCGGCTCTTCCTACCCACTTGAAATGACGTAGGGCGTCCATCGTCGATGTCGACGCGTGACATCGTAACGCTATAGTCACGTGACGCCATGCCATGCGACGTCATGGTGTTACATGGCGTCAGACTGTCACGTGACGTCACATTGTTATGTGACGTTAGGATGTCACGTAACGTCGCGGTATCAGGTGACGACACAGTTCCATGCGACAACATGGCGTCACATAACGTCATGGTATCACATGACGACACACTTCCATGCGACTTCATGGCGTCACATAACATCATGGTATCACGTGACGACACAGTACCATGCGACTTTATGGCGTCACATAACGTCATGGTATCACCTGACGACACAGTGTTATGTGACTTCATGGCGTCACATAACGTCATGGTATCACGTGACGACACAGTGCCATGCGACTTCATGGCGTCATATAACGTCATGGTATCACGTGACGACTCAGTTCCATGCGACTTCATGGCGTCACATAACGTCGTGGTATCACGTGACGACACAGTACCATGCGACTTCATGGCGTCACATAACGTAATAATGCATTTAATAATAATGCATTTTATTTCCATCAACGATACATCAATGGAGGAGGCCATGGAAAAAAGCTGTGTCGAGACAGCCTGATGAGCCCATGGCCCCCTTATTGTCAATGAAATGCAACTCATGGTATCACGTGATGACACAGTGCCTTGCGACTTCATGGCGTCACATAACGTCATGGTATCACGTGACGACACAGTGTTATGTGACTTCATGGCGTCACATAACGTCATGGTATCACGTGACAACAGAGTTTCATGCGACTTCATGGCGTCACATAACGTCATGGTATCACGTGACGACTCAGTTTCATGCGACTTCATGGCGTCACATAACGTCATGGTATCACGTGATGACACAGTGCCATGCGACTTCATGGCGTCACAAAACGTCATGGTATCACGTGACAACACAGTGTTATGTGACTTCATGGCGTCACATAACGTCATGGTATCACGTGACGACAAAGTTTCATGCGACTTCATGGCGTCACATAACGTCATGGTATCACGTGACGACACAATGCCATGTGACTTCATGGCGACACATAACGTCATGGTATCACGTGACGACACAGTGCCATGCGACTTCATGGCATCATATAACGTCATGGTATCACGTGACGACTCAGTTTCATGCGACTTCATGGCGTCACATAACGTCATGGTATCATGTGATGACACAGTTCCATGCGACTTCATGGTGTCACATAACGTCATGGTATCACGTGACGACACAGTGCCATGCGACTTCATGGCGTCACATAACGTCATGGTATCACGTGACGACACAGTGTTGTGTGACTTCATGGCGTCACATAACGTCATGGTTTAACGTGACGGCACAGTGCCATGCGACTTCATGGCGTCACATAACGTCATGGTATCACGTGACGACTCAGTTCCATGCGACTTCATGGCGTCACATAACGTCATGGTATCACGTGACGACACAGTTCTATGCGACTTCATGGCGTCCCATAACGTCATGGTATCACGTGATGACACAGTTCCATGCGACATCATGGCGTCACATAACGTCATGCTATCACGTGACGACACAATGCCATGTGACTTCATGGCGACACATAATGTCATGGTATCACGTGACGACTCAGTTCCATGCGACTTCATGGCGTCATATAACGTCATGGCACCACGTGACGACACAGTTCCATGCGACTTCATGGTGTCTCATAACGCCACGGTATCACGTGACGACACATTTCCATGGAACTTCATGGCATCACACAACGTCATGATATCACGTGACGACACAGTGCCATGCGACTTCACGGCATCACATAACGTAATGGTATCACGTGACGACACAGTGTTATGTGACTTCATGGCGTCACATAACGTCATGGTATCACGTGACGAGTCAGTTCCATGCGACTTCATGGCGTCACATAACGTAATGGTATCACAAGACGACACAGTGTTATGTGACTTCATGGCGTCACATAACGTCATGGTATCACGTGACACAACAGTGTTATGTGACTTCATGGCGTCACATAACGTCATGGTATCACGTGACGACACAGTGTTATGTGACTTCATGGCGTCACATAACGTCATGCTATCACATGACGACTCAGTTCCCTGCGACTTCATGGCATCACATAACGTCATGGTATCACGTGACGACACAGTGTAATGTGACTTCATGGCGTCACATAACGTCATGGTATCACGTGACGACACAGTTTTATGTGACTTCATGGCGTCACATAACGTCATGCTATCACGTGACGACTCAGTTCCATGCGACTTCATGGCATCACATAACGTCATGGTATCACGTGACGACACAGTGTAATGTGACTTCATGGCGTCACATAACGTCATGGTATCACGTGACGACACAGTTTTATGTGACTTCATGGCGTCACATAACGTCATGGTATCACGTGACGACACAGTGCCATGCGACTTCACGGCGTCACATAACGTAATGGTATCACGTGACGACACAGTGTTATGTGACTTCACGGCGTCACATAACGTCATGGTATCACGTGACGACACAGTTCCATGCGACTTCATGGCGTCACATACCGTCACGGTATCACGTGACGAGTCAGTTCCATGCGACTTCATGACATCACATAACGTCATGGTATCACGTGACGACACAGTGTTATCTGACTTCATGGCATCACATAACGTCATGGTGTCACGTGACGACACAGTGTTATGTGACTTCATGGCGTCACATAACGTCATGGTATCACGTGACGACACAGTGCCATGCGACTTCATGGCGTCACATACTGCCATGGTATCACGTGACGACACAGTTCAATGCGACTTCATGGCATCACATAACGTCAAGGTATCACGTGACGACACAGTGTTATGTGACTTCATGGCGTCACATACCGTCATGGTATCACGTGACGAGTCAGTTCCATGCGACTTCATGGCGTCACATAACGTCATGGTATCACGTGACGACACAGTTCCATGCGACTTCATGGCCTCACATAACGCCAAGGTATCACGTGACGACACTGTGTTATGTGACTTCATGGCGTCACATACCGTCACGGTATCACGTGACGAGTCAGTTTCATGCGACTTCATGGCGTCACATAACGTCAAGGTATCACGTGACGACACAGTTCCATGCGACTTCATGGCGTCATATAACGTCAAGGTATCACGTGACGACACAGTTCCATGCGACTTCATGGCGTCACATAACGTCAAAGTATCACGTGACAACACAGTGTTATGTGACTTCATGGCGTCACATACCTTCATGGTATCACGTGACGAGTCAGTTCCATGCGACTTCATGGCGTCACATAACGTCATGGTATCACGTGGCGACTCAGTTCCATGCGACTTCATGGCATCACATAACGTCATGGTATCACGTGACGACACAGTTCTATGCGACTTCAAGGCGTCACATAACGTCATGGTATCACGTGACGACACAGTGTTATGTGACTTCATGGCGTCACATAACGTCATGGTACCACGTGACGACACAGTGCCATGCGACTTCATGGCGTCATATAACGTCATGGTATCACGTGACGACAGAGTTTCATGCGACTTCATGGCGTCACATAACGTCATGGTATCACGTGACAACACAGTGCCATGCGACTTCATGGCGTCACATAACGTCATGGTATCACGTGACGACACAGTGTTGTGTGACTTCATGGCGTCACATAACGTCATGGTATAATGTGACGGCACAGTGCCATGCGACTTCATGGCGTCACATAACGTTATGGTATCACGTGACGACTCAGTTCCATGCGACTTCATGGTGTCACATAACGTCATGGTATCACGTGACGACACAGTGTTATGTGACTTCATGGCGTCACATAATGTCATGGTATCACGTGACGACTCAGTTCCATGCGACTTCATGGCGTCATATAACGTCATGGCACCATGTGACGACACAGTTCCATGCGACTTCATGGCGTCTCATAATGCCACGGTGTCACGTAACGACACATTTCCATGGAACTTCATGGCACCACATAACGTCATGATATCACGTGACGACACAGTGCCATGCGACTTCACGGCGTGACATAACGTAATGGTATCACGTGACGACGCAGTGTTATGTGACTTCATGGCGTCACATAACGTCATGGTATCACGTGACGAGTCAGTTCCATGCGACTTCATGGCGTCACATAACGTAATGGTATCATGTGACGACACAGTGTTATGTGACTTCATGGCGTCACATAACGTCATGGTATCACGTGACGACACAGTGTTATGTGACTTCATGGCGTCACATAACGTCATGGTATCATGTGACGACACAGTGCCATGCGACTTCACGGCGTCACATAACGTAATGGTATTAGTGACGACACAGTGTTATGTGACTTCATGGCGTCACATAATGTCATGGTATCACGTGATGACACAGTGTAATGTGACTTCATGGCGTCACATAACGTCATGGTATCACGTGACGACACAGTTTCATGCGACTTCATGGCATCACATAACGTCATGGTATCACGTGACGACACAGTGTTATGTGACTTCATGGCGTCACATAACGTTATGGTATCACGTGACGACACAGTGTTATGTGACTTCATGGCGTCACATAACGTCATGGTATCACGTGACGACACAGTGTTATGTGACTTCATGGCGTCACATAACGTCATGGTATCACGTGACGACTCAGTTCCATGCGACTTCATGGCATCACATAACGTCATGGTATCACGTGACGACACAGTGTAATGTGACTTCATGGCGTCACATAACGTCATGGTATCACGTGACGACACAGTGTTATGTGACTTCATGGCGTCACATAACGTCATGGTATCACGTGACGACACAGTTCCATGCGACTTCACGGCGTCACATAACGTAATGGTATCACGTGACGACACAGTGTTATGTGACTTCATGGCGCCGCATAACGTCATGGTATCACGTGACGACACAGTTCCATACGACTTCATGGCGTCACATTCCATCATGGCATCACGTGACGAGTCAGTTCCATGCGACTTCATGGCATCACATAACGTCATGGTATCACGTGACGACACAGTGTTATGTGACTTCATGGCGTCACATAACGTCATGGTGTCACGTGACGACACAGTGTTATGTGACTTCATGGCGTCACATAACGTCATGGTATCAAGTGACGACACAGTGCCATGCGACTTCATGGCGTCACATACCGTCATGGTATCACGTGACGACACAGTTCAATGCGACTTCATGGCGTCACATAACGTCAAGGTATCACGTGACGACACAGTGTTATGTGACTTCATGGCGTCACATACCGTCATGGTATCACGTGACGAGTCAGTTCCATGCGACTTCATGGCGTCACATAACGTCAAGGTATCACGTGACGACACAGTGTTATGTGACTTCATGGCGTCACATACCGTCATGGCATCACGTGACGCGTCAGTTCCATGCGACTTCATGGCGTCACATAACGTCATGGTATCACGTGACGACACAGTTCCATGCGACTTCATGGTGTAACATAACGTCAAAGTATCACGTGACAACACAGTGTTATGTGACTTCATGGCGTCAGATACCGTCATGGTATCACGTGACGAGTCAGTTCCATGCGACTTCATGGCGTCACATAACGTCATGGTATCACGTGACGACACAGTTCCATGCGACTTCATGGCGTCACATACCGTCATGGTATCACGTGACGAGTCAGTTCCATGCGACTTCATGGCATCACATAACGTCAGGGTATCACGTGACGACACAGTGCCATGCGACTTCATGGCGTCACATACCGTCATGGTATCACGTGACGCCACAGTTCCATGCGGCTTCATGGCGTCACATAACGTCAAGGCATCACGTGACGACACAGTGTTATGTGACTTCATGGCGTCACATACCGTCATGGTATCACGTGACGAGTCAGTTCCATGCGACTTCATGGCGTCACATAACGTGATGGTATCACGTGACGACACAGTTCCATGCGACTTCATGGCGTCACATAACGTCTAGGTATCACGTGACGACACAGTGTTATGTGACTTCATGGCGTCACATAACGTCATGGTATCACGTGACGACACAGTACCATGCGAATTCATGGCGTCACATAACGTCATGGTGTCACGTGACGACACAGTTCCATGCGACTTCATGGCGTCACATAACGTCATGGTATCACATGACGACACAGTGCCATGCGACTTCATGGCGCCACATAACGTCATGGTATCATGGCGTCATATAACGTCATGGTATCACTTAACGACATACTGCCATGCGATTTCATGGCGTCACATAACGTCATGGAGTCACGAAACGTCAAGCTGTCCCGTGAGACCACGTTGTGGCGTACACTAGTAGTTAGCTTATATCACTCATGTGGATAGTTTTATAGTTGAGATGAGTATGACAGCCTGGAGCAGAGATAGGGGAAGATCTTTCTACGTAAGGTGCAAGATACATAAGGATGCATCAAAGTATCACAAGTTGTCGCAGCGATCACTGTGACTGCACACTGAATTCACCTATGACTTTCATATGTTCAGTGTTCCACAAGTTCATCCTGCAATCAAATGGCGCATGCGCATTCGGTACATGCATTACATTGCTCGTCAAGCTTGATATTCGGGATCCGTACGAGTGCAAGTGCCGTAGACGGCCGTTACACGGGATTAGGAAGGTGACAAAGTAACAGATGTTACTTTTGCGTGAAAACATATTTTTGTAACGAAGTAAAATTCTGTTATATATTAATGTTGTAGAAAACAAGTGAATAAACTGATACACAGAATAAGCTTGAATACGAAAATTAGAGAGCATGACAAGGCACCTCACCAACTCTTTCAAATTACAAAAATCCGCGCACAATATAACAAAGCGGCCAACTTTAACCACTAAGACTCTGCCCACCACTGGAGTAACGGGTGATTTAAGAAACTTGGTTTCTGTCATTACTTTTGTCAGTGTTTTCTAACTACCAGGCATACAAAATAAATATGAAACATCTGAAGCGAAGCAAATCCGTTTTCTGTTCAGAGGGTAGAACTGCTGCGGCGTAAGTAGCAAGTGACGGCTGACTCCCGAACACAGCACAGTGTAGTACCTATTATCTTTTTCAACCGTCATCCCCAAAACCTTATGTGGCGCGGTAGCTTCATATGTTTGTCACCACTCGTATTCACACAGGTATACATTTGGAAATAAAGAATTCTAGGAGATCATAGTTTCTCGACAGGATGAAAAGCCGGTAGGTATTCCACCTCCGATACCCACTCGTTGCCTTCCAGCGCTCTTTGGCTGCGCGTTATTCAAGGCAGAAAGCTCTCCCTTACAAAAATGAACAATGAGTTTCAGTTGAGCTTCTAATGTGTTTTTATGGAGTCAAATAAAACTGAAAAGAAACTCAACGTTAAGTGAGTTTTATCATTACCCACCAGGGACTCAAACCGAAAAATAAAACGTTTCGGTTACGGTTTACGGTTACCGGTTCCTGTTGATAACGGTTTCGTTTCGGTTTTTTACGGTTTCAATTTTTATGGTTTCGGTTACCGGTTACACGTTCCTAAAACCGGTTTATTTCGGTTTTTCCAATAATTTGTTTAATTAAATATCTAGACAGCCATTTTAGAATGAACAGTTTAAAGTAGTCCCAGATATCCACCAACGTGAAATTCAAGGAACTTAGAAACGTCTTAATACTTCTAACTGGTCAAAAGTTGCACACGTTTCTAGCTCCAACGCTTGGTCACTACATCTTAATTACATATATATAGTTTAAAGCACGAGCACACATGTTACTTCCACTACTCGGGGATCATCGCATTGTATATAATAAGAATGAAAATAAACAGCCCTGCTCTAACAACACTTTAAAAAAAACAAGCTGGCTGGTGGGAATTCATGGTAATAAAACCTGAGTTCGGCAGTGTTCGTGAACAACCCTAGGAAAGTTCCCACTGGGTGCTGGAAGGACCATTCGCACCATATCGTCGATATAGTTTATCTCCACCTAATACGCGCAGACGAGTTTCGCTCACACTGAAGGAAAGAACAAAACTATTGCCATCCACTTGTAAAATGCAGCTAAGTGGAATAAAGTAATAGAATTGGGAGCTGGGCTAGTTGGTGAAAGTCAAACATACTGTAAATGCGATAGCGCAAAAGAAGGAAGACTAAGGAGAGGAACGAACAACACAGTAACAACACAGAAAGCTGTAAAAATATGTCATGTGTTGTTCGTTCGTTTCCCTAGTTGTCGCTGTTGTGCCATGTTATACCTACGTCATGTTTGCTATTTCCAAGCAATTGCCTATGGTTATCGAAGCGCACGTCTTTGCTGGCCGATTTTGTGACGCTAGAAAAATGGTGCATTTATATATAAGAAAAAATAAAAAAGGTGTGAACGCAAAAAATGAAAATGAAGTGCGGACGTACCATGTATATATATATATATATATATATATATATATATATATGGACAAATTCGATATTGCGAAAACTACGCGTCGCATCAAAAAAACAGGTAGCGTCATTTTGGTCCTGGTCCAGGGGACTATTTAGGAAAATTATTAAAGTCTGGGATAATTAGATTGTTAATTGTTTTTGAATAATTAAATTTTCTAATATTGTGTTTAAGGGCATGGTTTTAATTAGACAATTGCTCAGCATCATCGAAAAATACTAAATCAACAAATTGCAGAACGATAGAAGGCACGCGAAGCATTTTACGGCTTTCTGAGAGACCACACAAATTCGACGGGTTTTTAAGTTTCGGTTTGCAATCGGAGCGCATCTTGGCCCCGACGGCACCGCGACGCAGCGCGAGAGCCAGAGCTCTGTTCTCCGTGTGTAGAAAGAGTCCCTTTCTCGGCAATACACGCGCATCCTAACACGGCGAGTCCTTCCCGGAGGTATATTGGCCTCAGCAGAGGGGCGATGATTGCTTCCGCGCAGTCCACAAAATCTACGCCGTAACCGACTCCGAAGGCATCTGCCCATGCGCTGTTGGGTAGCAAGGGGAAGGGGGAGCGGTTGGCAGAGCGGCAAAGTCGGCCAAACACTCAGAAGAAAAGGAAGCCAGTCGAGTGAAAGAGGAATTTGGTCTGAAACTTTGTCAAACAGGGGACGAAAAAGGAAAAAAAAACAATTGACAGCATGCGGAGCCTTTTGATCGTTTTCATCCATGTCAGAAAGAGAATGTCTGGTATGGAACGTGGTTATGTACGCATTTGAGCATTTGACCGCAGCGCCCTCTCGTCTATAAACGTTGAGCCAATGCATGCAATATTTAACGCGATAATATACGCATTTGACCGCAGCGCCCTCTCCTGTATAGACGTTGAGCGGCTATATGCAACGTTTCATCCCTGACATCCCCAGCTCGAGTTACTACCACATCTCAGAGTCCCCTACTCTCCCGCAGTCGTGGCCGAGTGGTTAAGGCGATAAATTAGAAATCCATTGGGGTCTCCCCGCACAGGTTCGGATCCTGTCGACTGCGCAAACAGTATTTTTCTCTCATCTTTTGTTTCATTTTTTTTTGCCCTACATGAGCACGTGAGCACGTGCTCGTGAGCACGGGAGCAAGTGAGCTCACGAGCAGGAGCACGAGCACCGGAAGCCCGGACACTGGACGGACATACGGACATGGCTAACCCCTAGAAAGCTTCGCTCCTAAAAAAGAAAACTCACAGCCATAGAGAGAAAACTAAAATGCCAAGTAGCCCGCCGCCCCCTAGAGCGCCCTGAGGGGAAGCGGGCGCTCCAGCGAGCGAAGGACACAAGAAATGGCTCGGAGCCTTTCTGGCGTGTGCGAAATGGCGTCATCGGCTGTGTCGAGCCTGAACCCAAGAAAACCCATGCGTCGCGTGGGCTCTGCTTGTGTCGCTTAGGTTTAAGCGAAATTCCGAACGCAGCAAGTCCTCTACGAGGAGGCACACCGTAGACGCCATCTTGTCTGGGTCGGGATGCGCGCACAAGAAGCTGTCTATGTGAGACCAAGCCCAGAGTCCACGCGCGCGCATTTCCCTGTCAATGGTTCTTGCCAAGAGCTGCATGTAAAACGGCGCCGGGCGTATCACGAAGGGCATACGGCAAAAACGGTAGTAACGGCGGCCTACTCTAAATGTGGTCCGGTTCCGGGAGGAGGGATGAAGCGTGATATGGTAAAAGGTCTCCGCAAGGTTGAGCTTCATCAAATACGCTTCGGCCGGGAGGAGGTTTACTTTGATGGCCTGGGGTAAGCGGAGTAAGGCGAAACTGAGGTGCCTGAAGGTAAGGATCGAGTAAGTGCGGCGCAGTCTTAAACTAAGCGGAACTCTGTGGCTGACTTGGATACGAGGAAGACGGGGTTGAGGTACGAACCCCGTAAGGAGCGTTCGATGATGCCACCAATATGTTGGTTACGGTGGCATCGATTGTGGGGACCTAGTCAGGGAGAGGGGGCGGGCCGTGAAGCAAAAAACCTTCGTGCACCGAATGGAAAGTGCTCCGAAGTCGGGCGGCCCGTGAAAACTACATGCCTCACTAAACACTGCCCAGTCGACTTGAGGTGCCTGCTGGGTCGGGTGGACTGGCGGCGGAGGTCCCGTCGCTTTCGAATTGTAGGCAGGGCTACCCAGGTCCGACTCAGAGTCTTCGACGTCGCTTTGTTTGTCTGTAGTGTGTTGCTTTGTGTTGGTGTAGTTTTCCTCCTCGCCATCGTACGTGTCGAAAGAGTCGTCGTCGGAGCGGGGCTCGATGACACTTTCGGTCCTGCTGAGCCACTCCAGGATTCGCTCGGCGGCGGTGGCCGTCGAGTACGGATCCATTGGGTCGTTTTCTTCGGTACAAGATGAAGCACCCGCAAGGTCGGCCGAGACGCTAGCCTCGGAAAATGCATGGGCGAGAACGTCCTCGATCGGGAAAACGCCCAGGAGCGTCGAGGAGACGACCGTGCCGTCGATGACGGCACTGGTGGGTCTCAAAGACTCAGGGTAGCTGCCGGACTCACTAAGGATTAGGGGCCTCTTGGACTTGGTGCCTGGGCGGTAGTTGGTGTTCGCGGCTGGTTGGGTAGCTGGTCGGGGAGCTCTCTGAAAACCTCGTACTCGAGCCTGGACGTCTGGGATAGGATAGCCGTCCTCCAGTTCTCTCTCGCGACGACGTGGAAAAGTTCTAGTCTATTGAAAATAAGTTGGTGGTGTTCGGAGAGCATTGCATTCCAGTAGAACCGATACGGGTGGAGATGCCGGATCTCGTGGACATCTCTCGTGGAAAAACTTCTGGTGTTCTGGGCGAGGTCCCGCAGAATGTAGTAGGCTTGACGGACCCTTGCTCCGGTAATGCGCGGTGGCGGCTCCACTGGAGATAGTTGAATTACGTTGGTGGCTGTGGTAGAAATTATTACCGTAAAAACCTTACTTCCGGCGGTAGGAAGGGAGAGCTCCGGCGATCTCTTGGCGCGTCTGTTGATGCTGGAAGCGATCTCTTGGCGCGTCTGCGGATGTTCGAACTCACCGTGCCGAAGTTTGAATAGCTCGCGTTCAGAATTCTGCGACAGGGACTACTGAGACTGCTTGCCATGTGGGGTGAGACCGGCCAGGGCATCGACAATTGGAAACAGGGCAGCTCCCAAGGTTGAGGCGAAGGAGGCAGAAATGGCATCCCCTGTCTGTTGGACGAGGGCGGCTCCGTCATCGGCGGCCAAGTGCGTTGGCGCGTTCGACGACGAGGCATCCTTCTTCTTGGCTTTTTCTTTTGTCGTGCTGAGATGCGTGGCAGTTCCGGCGGCTGCCAGCTGGTTTGTAAAGAGTCTCGGCACGAGAAGGAAAATAAAAGGCTCGGAAACCCTTCGGACGTTTCCTTGTTCCTTCCGCCGCTCTCAGCCCGAGCATATATACATATATACAGTGATGTCTCGTTATTATGAACACCTCCGTTCCCATAAAAAATCGTCCATAATGTGAGTTTTCTATAAAAACGAGACAATAATGCATGTATTTTCCCAGTTTGTCCCCGAAAGTGGTGCCCATATAGCGGGGTATTTATATTAACGGGATCCATATTAACGAGACATGACTGTATATATCAAAAAACGTCAATGTCAAACCTCTGACATTTATTTTTCTTTCTATGTTGTTTCAAAATTGTTGACTCGCGACCCGTTTCAGACTTATTGAATGCCAGGTTTTCCTTTCCGCCAGCTCTGCATGATGCTCAATTTACCTCGTTACTTTATACTGGCTACTGCATGTCAGGAACATGGGTGGTTTTGATAGAACCGAGTTGGATGGACATCTCAGAATTCTAACTTATTAGTGAATACCCTGAAGGCGACACATACTGAATACATGTAGAGATGTAGGAATATGGCAAGTTTAGAAATAGAGACCTCTTTATTATAAGCTCGACCACTGATTCCAACTAAGTACTATTAATCCTAAAGATAGGTTGAACGGAAATGTATTACCAGATGCACCGCTCGCTGACAGTAACTCTGTCAAATGGCCATGACATTTCAAGATCCCTTCCATAAGTCATACTTGAGAAAAACTAATATTTTTATTTTTCGGTTAATATCAGTTAAAACCGGTTACCGGTAAATAGTTTACGGTTACGGTTACAGTTACGGTTTTTATAAATTTCAAATAACGGTTTCGTTCCGGTTACGGTTACTGAAAAAATTTCGTTCCTAAACGGTTTTCGGTTTCGGTTACGGTTACGGTTTGAGTCCCTGTTACCCACTCAATATCTATTCTTTTGAATTTACTCACTACAAATTCAAGTGAGGTTTATCATTACCCAATCAATATCAATTCTTTTGAGTTTACTCATTACACATATAAATCAGTGTTATCACTAAGAACACAATATCCATTATTTTGAGTTTACTAATAACAAATTGCAATGAGTTTTATCGTTACTGACTCAATATTTATTCTTCTGAGTTTGCTCATAACAAATTCCAACGAGTTTTATCGTTACGCCGTCAATATCCATCCTTTTCGAGTTTATAAATGCACTGATTACTCATGCAAATGAGTATTATCATTAAGAATGCCATATCAGTTCTTTTGAGTTGATCCATAGACACTCAAGTGAGTTCTACCATAAGGTACCCCTTAGACATCCGCTGATTCACAGCGGAGGACTTCGATAAAGGCAAAGGTGAAGATAATCATGAATGCAGATTGCCCGCTATTCAGAAGACATTCTCCTCAAATAAAATCATGTTCAAAATTGCAATCCAATAACTTCTCATATTTATTAACCATTTATTAACTCTTTTATGGAATCAAAACATATTCAATTATTCCAATCAACTAGCACACTGTCTAGTTCGATCAAAATGACACAGCGATAGACATAATGACTCAATATACAGCATCTGCTCCCAAACTTTCCTACGCGCGCAATCCACTAAAATATAAAATATATCCTGCCACGACCCCGATCCCTCCTACATTCGCATTTCTCTAGACCACAAGTCTTACCATCTCAGTGCATGAGCAGTAACATATTGAAATTGACTCTGAAATTTAGTTTCTCATGTAATACAGGTAATTTTAACAAATTTAAAACCGTTGAAAAAAAAAAAGCCAGCAGTTGTTTTGCGACACTCCGCTAGATCAGTCACGACACCCCTGGGGTTCGCGCTTCACAGTTTGGGAACCACTGCTGTTTAATATTACAAATACAGACTGCTGCATAAAATATTTGCACAACATTTATAGGTAGCAACTGTTGATTTGATACTGCCCAAAAATTTAAACCAACTCTCACACAATTTCACAGAAACATAATCCCAAGTTTCCACGGAATAAAAACCAGTAAGAACAAGCCGAAATACACACTAGGCTGAATAATTAACTCTTAGCTGTCATTTAGTTTGAATTCAATACACATGAAAATAAAAGAGGAATAGGAATGCCAATAGGCATACCTTTTTGTCCTATAGGAGGTTAAACTGCTCTTATAGGGACTTTATCGGACCATTATGAATTTTTAACAGTCAAACGAAATGTTTTGTTGGCCAAACAGGAAATGTAGGCCAATTGTGCATGTATAATTGAGCAATAGGAACCAATTAGACGTATGTCTGTCAGTACGATCTAAATGCATATTGGACGCAACAATTGAGAATCGAATCAATGGGAACATGTTTCTGTGCTTTTGGAAAGTTGTTTTTGGACGAAGCAGATATATTTGTCAGACATCCAACTGAGGTAAAAATAGTCCATGTCAGAAATACACCGGCCCATTTGATGCTTGTGTAATGTAGCCTGGGCTGTATGATGCAAATATCTGTTCCTCGTCCAAAGAATATGTTGCTAGAATTCCAGCATGTATAAAAGTACATTAGTCAAGTTAATTATGCTACAGTGTTACGCTTATTTTTCCATATTTTCGGATGGCAAAAATGGTTTCAGCCTGGGATGAAACCATGTGATTTACACATTTATTTCCTGTGCTTATAATAATAACTGTATTCACCCTCTTTTACTCCTAAATTTCTAAAGACATATTTGCGGCGCCCCTCTATCGCGATTTGGTCAGTTTCGGTGTTGGTATGTACATGGGTAGCGAAACTTCGGCCAAAAAGCGGTTCAAAACAAATCGCCAACGACATCGGCCTGGAGGGTCACGTGAAGGATGCGATTGAAGCGCGACTAGGAGAGGTGGGGAGAAACATTAATGAAATTAATTAGTTTGTGACTAGAAGTATAATCATTTGTATTTTTAAACAAGCTAAATATAATTATTATATATTATCAATCATATTTGGCGCGCTACAAAATTCAAAGCTGTCTTTGTTTTTGCTAATAATATGCATACTTCTTATTAACGCCCTCTGTACGCCACTAGCAAAAAGGCCGGCTAGCAATAGCGATATTCTCAGTTCTTTGTAGACCTTGTGTCGCGCGGAAAGACAGGCTGTTGACGTCCATCTGCTTCCTTGTGTTTGGGCCTCCATGTGCTTTTCGCTTTTAACTGTTTTAGCGGCAGTTAACACCGTTTGGGAAGCTTTGTTGTTTGCTTGGGCGTGATTAGCCCAGTTACTTGCGCGGGAAGTTGGCAGTTGTGCGCTTGGACCTTGGACACTACTGCGTCCAAGGGGCTCAACGTGCGATGATGAGCACAGCGCGATACGCAAAGAAACGGTGCTCTGTGGAAGTGTGTGAAAGCGACACCCGTACGGCTGGCATCTCGCTGCACCGGTTTCGCCTCGACTCTTGAAGGTGAGACTTAGCTACTGTCAGTAACATGCCTGCTGTGTGATGTCATGCCCCCTTGTTCGGTCTTCTCTTAACTCTTGTTAGTTTTACCTAAAACTATTAGGGTTGTCTGGATGTGCACCAGAAACTACACCTGAAGGCGTAATATGTTATAGTAGGAATGTTGACTTCGCAGTGTTGTGTGCCGTCATTATAAAATTGCCCACGATATACAAATTTACCTGTACCGGCCTGACTCTGAGGAGCCTAGTGTCGTGATCATCGGCGTAGATATCAGTGGTAGAACACATATATATAGTAGGCCATCTGTGCGTAAGACTCGTGTTTTACTCTTCATGATGTACACAGAGCGTTGATGTCATGAATTTGTTAATGTCCTTGCTCTGATTTACTTTGGTTTGTGGACATTTTGGCTACATTTTCTTTTCATAAGTATTCATGGCACACACACAGCACCATGCCTTATCTGCAGGCGCGAAGCCTGGGTTTGTGTTCTGCAACAACCGAAGTCTACAGGGGAAGACTCCATGGCAGCTACGAGACAGGGTAGTTTGCTCCTTACATTTTGAGGAGTGAGCTTTCCTGCGGCCTGGACACCTCCGTCACAATGCGTTGCCAAGTGTGCTTCCCACAAAAGGTAAGCAGACCAATAAACCTTCCGTGCACTTTGTGACTAAGCACGGTTAACCCGCTCATAGAAAAATAGTTACCACATGGGGCTGAAATATTGCTTCTGTGGGCTCATAACATTTTTATATTATTTGTAGAGACAACACATGGCGACATTTGCAGCAAACGCTCTCCAGGTTCAGCTGTTGTGCATGGTGAGCTTTTTTATAGTAACTAACATAAAGTGGCAGCAACTGCCAGCACCACTGCATCACCTTATGGTCTTCATGACCTGAGCATTTAGCAATAAAACTAGGTGAGATTAGCTGGAAAAAGCTCGTAGAACATGGTTAGAGGTACTGCTAGAAGTTCATTTCAGGCCCGTTTATAATTACATGTTTTATTTGAAGTGACGTAACCAACGTCAATATCGGTCCACAGAGCATCTTTTGCCATGCCGAGACCCAGTCTTCCGAAATAAAGCTGCCCATGAAAGAAAGTGGTTTACATTTTGTGTTAAAGTAGGCGAATTCACCGTATATTTGCAGAGGTGAGTTCGCCACCCTCACCAAGCTACACATACTTCGGCAGTTCAGACTCACGGAGCTTCTGTGGTCACCGTGACGACCAGTTTTTCGAAATGGAACTTTCTTATTTTTTTATATTTTTTATTCATATTACCCCTAAAGGCCCTCGTGAGAGGGTATTACATAGGGGGGTACATAAATCGTTCCAATAGGAACTAGTGAACAGTGAACAACATATGAGAATACTAGAAGACAATCAATACACTTAATAATAAAAAAGAAAATAAAGGATACACTCAAAAATGAATAAAAAACATACACTCACTCATCACACTGCAATAAAGCTGAGTCAAGGTAAAAACAAAATAGTACACATTTGCTCTGCACGTTCCGGAAAAGAGGAAACAACAATGTAAAACAGCAAAAGTTAGATGGCATCAGTATTTTGAATTTGTTCTTGAAACTTCGTGCTGTCTTTTTCTGAGGCAATGTGCGATGGTAGATTATTCCAATCGATTGTGGTACGTGGAATGAATGACCGGGAAAAAGCAGATGACTTACAGGTTACGCGTTTAACTTTGTAGGGGTGATCGCGGCGTGGAAAAATAACGGCAGGTGGCTCGAAGAAATCACCGTGAAGTGACGCGTGGTGGTAAAGGTTATGGAAAAGTGATAGGCGTGAAAGTTTGCGACGATGGAGTAGTACGGGTAGCTCTGCTCGGCGTTTTAGTGCTGTGACGCTGGAATGACGTGAATAATCTGAAAATATGAAGCGAGCGGCACGATTTTGCAGTGATTCAATGTCGTTTATGATGTAAGCATGTTCGGGATCCCAAATGGCTGATGCATATTCTAATTTCGGACGTATTAGTGTGGAAAAGGCAAGTTTGCGTATGTTAGGAGGAGCCTGTTTAAGGTTCTGCATGAGAAATCCGAAAGAGCGGTTAGCAGCCGCCAGGGTGAGCTTTATATGGTAGTGCCATGACAGATCAGGTTGCAAATGAATTCCAAGATATTTATAAGTGGAGACGAGGTCAACAGTGATATCATTTAACACATGGGAGGTAGGAATCCGGGGTACGTGTTTAGTAAAAGACATAGACTTTGTTTTAGAGCAATTTAGGGTCATTAGCCAGGAAGAGCACCATGCATTAATAGCATTTAGATCAGTTTGCAAAGCTTTCTGGTCATTGACAGAGGAAATTATTCGGTAAATTACACAATCGTCAGCAAAAATTCTAATTCGGGATGAGACACAGGATGGCAAGTCATTAATGTAGACTAGAAACAGTAGTGGACCTAGTACGCTACCCTGTGGGACTCCCGAGGTTACTGGTTTGAAGGAAGAGTTACAATTGTTAGCGGACGTGAACTGTTTTCTAGACGAAAGGAAATCTTTTACCCATGCCAAAATGTTAGGGTGAATGTTAACGGGGAACAAGATGATTCTTCTTTTCGTGTGTTAGAATAGACGCATAGAAATGAACTCAACTATTATTCTATGACTAACTTCACGCTAAATTTGCAGAGAGGAGTTCGCCAGCCTCATCGAGCTGCTCGTACTCCGGCCGCTCAGACTCGCGGAGTTCCTGTGGTCACCCTGACCACCAGTCTTCTGAAATAAACCTGTCATAAAACGAAGGTGAATTTCCTTTTTGTGCGTTCAAATAGGGGAATAAGAAAGAACTTCAAGCTCTTCTCCTTCGCTTAGTTCACATTAAATTCGCAGAGCCGATTTCTGCAGCTTAATTGGACCACACATACTCGTACACATTATTAGGCAACAGTCCACTAGGGGCCCATAATAAGTGGTGGCCGAATATTGTTTGGGCTATCCTTTTATTCCATTTTTTTGTGAGCTTACTTTTTTAACAGGTAGAAACAGCCCAATTTGACGAAGGACAAGAAACAAGGAGTATACAGACAGGCGCTGTAAAAGTACACAGAGAGGCACTGTTTCTGCCAGCTACGATGAACAACCAACTTGCCCAACTTTCCGCTTTGTTGAACTTGCTTTCTTGCTAACAGCTTTTGTAAAAACCTATTTTTTATTTATTTTTGCAGTTGATCACAGCTACGCTTTACATCAAGGTGCTGCTCCTGCTCAAGAGTCCAGCGGGACGTGGCTGACATGGAAATTTTGGTTTCTTCACCGTCGCCTAGAGACTCTCTCTCTGGCTGTGCTGCTGGGCCTTCCCACAAATGTGAGTGGTTTCTATGATGCGAAATTTTTTCTTTTGCAGTTATTTTTCGTGAAATTATAAAAGGTCATACCGCAAAAATAAAAAGTCAAGGCTCGAAAAACACCAGCGGATACTAAACTTTATCTTGAGAGCTGATGGCGCAAGGAGTCACATCACAAGACCGGGTAGCTGGCAGCTACAAATCGAAGTTTGTTCAAAGTTCACATTTTTGTGTTTCACGGTATATTGTCATAGTCAAGCACACAAAAATACAAAAAAAATGTTCCACACGCAGGTGTTAACACCATCAAATCAAAACAGCTCAACCGGTTTCACAGAATCATAAGTCTTCCCGCAAAACCTCACTTAGGACAGTGTTTTTTATAGTTATCGAAAAGCTGCCCTGGTCACATGTGTGTGATGCTGAGCCTGTCATGGTTCCTTGTCCTATCTGCCAAACATTAGTTACCTGTTTTTGTGCGATCGCTTCGCTGCTACAGTGCCATCGGCATAAGTAAAGTATGGTCAAGCTTTAAAAATGCATTTCACAGTTTGGATGCCTGTTCTGACTTGCATGTTTCTTAGTTAAACATATAAAATAGCACGAAAAAGATGAGGACAAGAAGTATACAGGACAAGCGCTGACTTTCAACTAGTTTTTACTCAGGAAAAGCAAGTATTTTGTGTGCGCCCCTGTCTTTTTGGACTATCAGGTCTCTGGCCAACATGAAGCGCCTAGTCCGACATACAGGTGTACTGCTGCTTTCCTTAAAGGGATGCTGAACCGATATGTGAAATCTCATAATTATTGCCCGAGCGGGCTTCACGGGATGGTACTGTATCTAAAAACGATATTCAATCCGACGGATGGTGCCCGAATTATTGTATTTCTTTGAATTAAGAGCGAATCCTCGGCCGGAAAGCCGCCGGCGCGAGCAAGTCCTTCTGAGAGCAGGCGTAGCGGAACTGACGTGCGCATTCTCGGCGCCCCCAGCCACCCCAGCGCCCCTGGTGCCTCCGCGCATTCTCCTCGTTCGTTGGTGCTCGCCTTGATTCTTCGCTCGGCGGCTGTTCACAAAGCGGCTGGTACTGGTGTTTTGAAAGTTATGCCGCGGAACTGCTGGTAGCTGCTGCTCCTGCTGCTGCTGCGGCTGCTGAGGCTGCTACTACTGCTGCTGCCGACGATTTTATACGTCGCCATACTAGTAAAGAGATCGCAAAAGGCAATGCCGTACGCCGACCAGCCAAGGTCGCGGAAATACAAAATATGGGGCAGAGCCCGCGTGGTACTAACAATAACAAACGCCACCCGGCTTAGCGCCTGGCTTCGGCTTGGCTCCGTCTGTCTTTTGAGGCGAATGAGAATGCGCACGTCACGAAGCGAGCTTTCCACGACGCTCACCAGGGGTCGCGTAAAATTGTATTTTTCGTGTTTATTCAATTTTATACGCCTTCTCGCTCAAAACAACGTCATTTAGAAGTAAAGGACATGCTATGTATGCCATTGCGACCAAGAATTTCCACCCAAAATTTCAGTTCAGCATCCCTTTAACTTGAATTGCATATGTGTAGTTTGTCACACTTGCTCTTCTTGTTTAAAGACACTTCAAATCACTTAGGAGTATTTTTGAGTGTGAATAGATTACACATTTAATAAATTTATGGCGAATGCAAGTTTTTCTTGGAGACCTGATCTGGTTCATTTGTCAAATTGCAGCACCCGGCTGAAGCCGCAGCATCCACAAGAAGAAGGTGAATGCCCTGAGAGCCAAGATGCGACAGCTTCAAGAGCGTAACAAGAGGCTGCAAAGAAGGCTGCAACCACAACGTCAGATGAGGACTGTTGCCGAAGTCGTTGAGAGTGTCCGCGTTCATGTGTCTCCTGCTGTCGATGCACTCGTTGAAGCCCAGCTTAGAATGAGCAATGTGAGCCTGTTTAGCCGGAGACGGATACAGCAGCAAAGTGTAAAGCTAGGCAGCAAGTGCACAGGCTACGTACGTTAGACCACCCAGAGTACTTTTTAAAGCAGTGTAGGCATGTTCTATTCGAACCTTTCATTTTCTTCGGTTTCTTGAGGAGTAATGTAGTCTTCAAACTGGTTCACATATATAGCGTATAAAGCTGTGAAGCAACACTGGCTTATGAAGTGCAGCATACCACAGGGCTCCAAGATGGTTTACTCAACTTGGCTTCCTTGACCTGCACCAAACAATCGTTGCGTTGCAGTGTAGCAGCACCAGGAGATGCAAGTTAAAATACTTTCTGCATTATGGTACTGTGCCCAAGGACTGCGTAAACAAGTGTAGTTTTTTTTTCTGCGTATTACAGTGGTGAACTCAGTTGTACTCGGAACACTGAAATTTCTGAGTTATTAGTGGCTGCCTGTAAACTGTCATGTCCTCACACCATCCAGCCAATTATACATTGTCTTATTATGTTATAATGTGCCTTATGTACCGATCTACTAGTTTTCTTCCACCATTACACTTTCAAAATAGTGAATACCGATTGTATGATTCTAGTGAGTAATCTGATTGAATGATTGTAAGTGAATAAAACAAATAAAACGCGACTGTTAATGCGACGTTGGACTGGCGTTAGAGTTACTGTAGTGTATTTCACACGCAACGCACTCCAGCAATTTTATTCACTCTTTTTTTGTGAAATTAAATCATTGGCTTAAGGGTTTCCCACATATTTCCTAAGGACCCTGAAGGAACAAAGAGCAAAACACTGCGGCTCGAGTCTAACCACAGTGCAAAGACACGATGGTGTGACGAAATGAAACTACTCTCATAGCAGGTCGGCTCACAAAGTTGGCTGCAGAAAAAAACATTCGAACAAAATATAAGAGCAAGGGGAAATAATGGCGTAAACGATCCAGTGTAGAGTAAACATCCCAAGAAAAACCCGAGACTGCAGGTAAAAAGAACGACACACACACTAAAAAGTATCAAACAAAGCTCAGACACAGAGCTATGTTTGAGACTTTTTAGTGCATATGTCGTTCATTTTACCTGTAGTCTCTGAAATTCTTTTTGTTTAATTTTCGCGCCAAACCACACGCACGCATGACGTCACGTTTTTTTCGGAAATGTCGTCATTTCCTGTTTATTTTTTGTTCCGCCGGAAGTGTCCCCACGACTCATAGATGGCGCTAAAGCAGCCCCATGGGCCGCCATTTTTTCGACATGTGGGCTTCTATGGAAGCTTCGCTACCCATGTACTTACATTGGTTGGTATTGTAACTTTTACTGCTTTCGGTTTCGTGTTCTAAGGATCGCGTCTTCGACGCCCCATCAGTAGCGACACCAGTTCTTTGTTTTGTTTTTCTTTTTCCGGCATGGTTGCGACCGTTGCGTTCGTTGTGCGTTGGGTGCATGTGTTTCGCGGGATGGAAAAGCCTTTAGACATGGAAATGTGCTAATCTAATCAAGTCTATCTATCTGTGAAGTTTCCTCTTGTGATGATTATGTTCAAGAAGAGCGCGGAAGACCGACGACGCGACAGAACGAGCAACTCAACTTAGTTGGTAAGCATGCTTCTTTGTTTGCATTGTAAGTACTCGCGTTAAGCAAGAAGTAAACATTAGGGAGTTTTAGACTAACTTCCGCAACCCCAAAGAAATAGCGTCGTCGCTGCCGTGCATGCGTAGACCCAAAACAAGCAATCAGACTCGAGCTTTGGGGCCCGTTATTTCTCGAAAATAGTGTGGGTACCGCAAAAGGCGGCGCTTACGACATCTCCGTTGATCGCGTCTTCGACACCGTCGCCCGCTCGGGAACTGCGTGAGTCGCACTCGGCGACCGCGGTCGGCATGGTCGAAGCGTTTTGAAAGCGCCATGGACCGCTGGATTCACAGCTCAAAGCTATCGAAGCGCGTGTACTTACGATCGCGGCAGACATGTAAACATGCCTGGGTAGTGGATTGTCTGGGCTTCTTAAGTACAACAGAGCAGCTTGGCAGTGACAAAAACAAAACATGGGGCATTGAGTATAAAAGAATTATAAAAATGTTACTCTAGATGAAAAACTTGTTTAATTTTCAAGATATAACGTTCTAACTTCCAAATAAAAGCTGTCGCGACATCTTGGTGGCGTTTTGAGCACGAGATGCTTGCGTTTTGAAGGGGTCCCCGGCAGAGAAACGCTATTCTAAAACTCTTCGCCGCAATCCTCGCTATTTTGGCGTCCGTAACGCGCGGTAAAGTAGCGCCCATATTCCAAAACTCCCTATTTGTACGGCACACGTTGGCTCTGTAAGGTAGATTTTTTTTTCTAACTAGTTGGGTTTGCTTTATCTGTCCTTATGTTTGGATCTGTGCTTAGCATAATGAAAAGTTGCCACTCATTTTGTGTATGGTCCGAAAAAGTGCAGCTTATGTCAACAGTGCACTTGTTGAATTCCTGATGCTACTTTCAGTCAGTTGCTTTAGAAAATGTCTTATTGGTCTAGCAGTGTACCGATGTCATTAAACTGCAAATTGATTACATTGATCATACTTGAACTTCATTACTTATCAGAAGTTAGACTTCCTTGGAATTCGGTTCATGCAGAGCCAATATTCCTTTGCAGTCAAAATGTTTCAAGAGGATAGCCATCTTTTGTTTTGAAGTTATGGAAGTGGACTGGATGGTACTGTTAGGGCAAACTTCGGTCCCCTGACTTTCTAGAATTGAACTGGGTTTACATGTGTCTGTGTTCCTTTTTGCGTCTTTTTTTTCTCTTTCATTGTGCAACCTTGATGTGATCAAGCCGAGGGTTGCAGTTATTCCCAAATGAAGCAGCAGCAGTGTGTTCCCAGCTTGCGTCACTTCGATTCATTTCAAGGCATGCCACAAAATGAATGCCCCGGTTCATACACCGTTGGAAGTGGGACTGACTTCAAAATGCAGTTCGACACAGTGTTTGATTGGTATGGGACGTGTGTTGAATGATCTATGGGGTTGTCACGAATTCGTGGCTGGTCAACCCGAAACACTCCAAGTCCCACTTCCTTCTTGTCGTCTTCCTCTTCCCGCTGGTTTGAAGCTCGGTCGGCATTAGTCTCATCCGAGCTCATGCCTTTGGCGCTCAGGTAAACGTGCGTGAGTATTGCAATTGAACCCCTCCCCCTCCCCCCCCCCCCAAACCACCCTTAAACAGAACAAAATGACAAAAAAGACGAAATTTGTGACAGCGGTGTTCGAGAGAAACTGCCGACTTTTAATTACCCTGCCTGAAACTTTGCAAATATTTCAGTGCGGCTGCAGCTGTGAGAGTGAGGTGGATCTAATATGAAAACTGGACCCTGAAGTGGCGCCTTCAGGATGCCGACAATAATTATGGTAAGTTAGAAATTAACCCACTAGTATACTTCCTAAATATTTGGGCCGGGTCTCGAATAAATATTTTTAACCCAGTTAATTTGTCACTTTCATTTTCAGGCATATTATCTTGAAAATAATGAAACTCCAGGTGTTCCAAACTGGCTGAGGTAAAGCAGCCTTGCAGTGCACCAAGGTTTAGACTGAACATACTTTTGTGTAGCGTCCACAAGGTGTAGCTCTTACATTGAAGTTTTATAAGCTAGTTTCTTCAATGTTTGAACTTTCAGTGTGCCAGCTGGGTAGTGTGTAATTGTGTTTTTATAGCGCAAGCAATATCTTGATCCTGGCAGCAGGAAGTTTCGGCTAGCAGTTGACACAGTTGGACAACGGTGTGCATGCTTGCTTTCTCTGAAGCGGCCAATGAAGCAAAATAACAGCATGTGCGAATTGTCCATGCACACAATTTTTTTTTCGGACAACATGTGCTTTTAGTACAAGGGGTGGCCCTCCAGGCGCTGACAGCTAGCATGTCATCTCTGCTGGGCTCTCGAGGGAAATTTAAAGGGTAAATATTGCACCCTTTAAATTTCCCTCGACAGCCCAGCAAAGATGATGCAGTTTTTTTTTTTTATTCTGTCCCTGATACACTTGATTTCTGCGAATTTCTCTGCATGCTTGGTCTTTTTGTTTTCATGGTACTGTAAACTTTTGTTATAGTCCGTTGCAACTATAAAAAGCAGAAGCCTCTCCCACAATTCCCTTTGCTCGCCATGATTGCGGTGTCCTCTCGGCTCTCTTCCTCTCTGGTGTTTGCTTAGTAAAACCAGTGAAGGGCTCTGTGGGAGGGGCTTCTGCTATTCAAGAGTTGCAGCAGAGTATAGCGCAACCTCGGTTAATTTAATCATTTCGAAGAGTCCTTGCGGGCACCCATGCATTTTTATGAGAAGGACTCTACATCATATTTTGAACCGAGAAAATGACCCCACGAACGGGAAAGCACGGGCCTTCTGCTACAAAATTAACCGGACCAAACTGTTTTCAAGATCAGACCGGAAAAAGTCGACTTTTGTCTTATAAACGGCGAGTAACAGAAATCCTGTGCTAGTTTCGCCACGTTGGGAAGCTAATGTTATGACCCCCATCTTGATTTCTTGGATGCTTGTTTTGGCTGTTTTTACATCTGGTATTTTCACTGTTCTTTGGCCATAAGTGAGTGGCAGGTCACCGTAGGTTTTCAGAAGAAAGCGGTCGCATATGCAGAAATTTCTAGCAAGTTCGTAGCGCAGTGGCGCTTTGTCGCAACCGAGGAAAAACTCTACGATATTGTTGGTGCAAAACATTAAGCCTCACGACTAGCAGCAACTTAATCCTGGATATACTGCACCGTACGGCGTTTATTGTGCTCTACTCCACACAAAAAATTACAGGGGCACTTAGGTACTTCTTTGTGCATAAATTTCATTCCTGCGTTAAATGCGCCATTTTGCGCCTAAAGCAATTTCCTGCACCATCCTGATAAAATATCGCAAAATTGCGCCAAAGTGCTCCAAAAGCCATGTTTGCGGATTGGACGTCATTATGCGCCACCTACCCGAGCCTACAGCAACCTTACACAAATGAGACACCTAGCGGAACCTGGAACTAGTCCCGCGACCAGTTCCGGCACTCCGCCTAGCGACTAGAAACTTAAGGTGGGTGTGACATTTCTTGTTTCTTCTTCGCATCTTGGTCATACCCGTGGCGTGATTCGAGCGAGTTTGATTTCTGCCAAGGTTCACTGTTTTGTGCAGTTACGCCACGCTTATGTTAGCCCGCTGTTCAGAACAGCCGGCTTTCAAGGGGACTACTGTGCATCGAATGCAATGAAGAAAGTTAAACCCCCGTGACTGGCTGACCTCAGTTAGGCTTTCAGTCAGACTTTCGCTCTACGTGACTGGGCGAACCCACGTAGCGTTGAGTCACGTGGGAAGCTTTTTGTTTGTAATGCAAATATTCAGCCGGCAGTTTTTTTTTTTTTCTAAAGTGCGCTATTTCTGTTTATTGTCGCGTCTATATCCGAGTCCCGTCGTGTCTTGTGAACTCCGCTTGACGTTTGGACGCATTCGAAATGCGCCCCTGGAGACTTCGTTCTTTTATTGTTCAATGCGCAAATACCCGCGCAGCAGGACGCGCCCGGGTGGTTTCATTTCTTCACATTTTCGCGTGGCATTGCTTTAGTTACGTGTAACATTTTATTCTCGGTCTTTAATCGGTACCTTGCCGCTTTCTGTGCGCATTGCGGGGAAGCGGCAGAGCGGAGCTGCGGATGTTTGATTGCTGTTGTCAAACTTTTTGCTTTTGTCTTTCGCGTTACATCTGACCGGTGGCTGTACTGGTATGCAACAATAAGCGCAATCATTAAGCAAACATATTTAACGATATTGAACGAAAATGAACATTTAGTGCTCCAAACTGCTCCAGAATGCATATTTTGGTGCTCCAAACTGCTTCAGAAGGCATATTTTGGTGCTCCAAACTGCTCCAGAATGCATATTTTGGTGCTCCAAACTGCTCCAGAATGCATATTTTGGTGCTTCAAAAGTTGCTCCCAATTCCATTTCAGCGATGGGATCCCTGCTTTGTGGATTGAATGCGAAAGCATTGCCATTCCTAACGACACTTCCTTTTTTTCCTCTATTGTTAGGAATGGCAATGCTTTCGCATTCAATCCATGTAGCGATACCTAAGTGCCCCTGTAATATTTTTTTACGTTACATCATATGGCGTCACACATCATGGTACGTCATGTCGTCACGTGAAGTGTGATGTCATTGAACCGAGGACATATTTTTATGCCCATCTTTCGGGCACATCAACGCCGACGCCGTCTTTTGCCGTAATGGGACAAGCTTCTTTTTGAGGGGAGAGTAATGCCGCATTCCGAAGCGGCTGAGATAGCACAGCAGCTAGCATGCCCGGCTCTCACACAGCAGCACCGGGTTCGAATCTCAGCCGTGGAAGCACATTTTATTCTTTCTTTTATTCCTCTGTTGGCATTTGGTACCACTCGGTTAACGCCACCGGACGCCGGATTTTCCGCTCCATAGACATATAATGCTTTCGCATTAAAAAGGCACATCCAGTCAGGATTGTGCCTTTTCGTGTGGTAGAGTCGTACAGCTGCCCACCACTTCGAAAATCACAACTGAAGTACGAGGGGGCACTAGTGATCACCAAATCAGGTTCACGCCATTCATAGGTGAAGGATCCATTTGGGTGCACTGAAGATTTGTGTGGGCATTTTCTTTCATTGATTCATTGGCGCGTCTCGCCGTCCTGCACCTCGTTAGCTCTAACGGGCAGGATGGACAGCTCGGCAGACTCGTCGGCTGAATCCTCCGTGTGTAGTTTAGCGTTGTCCTTGTGCTGCTTCAAGTAGGGATGCATGCGAACAGTGCGCAAAACACATGCCCCTTGCCCACGCTTCAAACTTCATTGCTGGTCGCGGCGAAATAGCCAAGTGACGTGCCGTCATGTTTGCCCTAAGAAGTTTGTAAGACACTTTGGATGATGTCGTAATATTGCGTTGTAAGTCACACAAAAGTTGCGACAATTATGTTTCGTTAATACGGATTTCTTCTCGGGTTTTATCATACGCAATTTTTTATCGTAAGTTTTGCTTTTTGAATTCGGCCTCTGATGTCTCGATCCTCCCAATAATTCAAACTTCGTGTATTGCATCGATTGTGAAAGCTGCAGTTGACACACACCCATTCGGAGCATGGCTTTATGATCCACATAGAACTCTATTACCGTTTCCTTCCTGTCCGGTGTGATTAAAAATACTTCAAGATAGTAAACAAACACACAAAAAAAATACACAGGGACAAGGAGTGGACATAAAACACTGGCGCCAGTGTTTACCACCACTTATTGTCCATGTGTTTTTTGCGGCGCTTGTCTACGATCATGAACCAATTGGCCCGAATTGCCATATTAATTCTTCGAGATGCTTATAAGTCATAGCTTCTCTATGTTCAAATTTGGTAAACTTCATAAGCGACAACATCTGCTTGCTTATCTTTGGTAGACCTTGTCAAAAGCCAAAATAAAAGACTGCAATGCGGCGGCAAAAACAGTGAGAGATTGATTCTCGCAGACTCGGGGGCAAAATATACTTTTGCACCATGGTGCCCCTGACAATGTTATCAGTGGCACTTATTAAACTATCAAGGTAGTGTGTAAATTAAGTGCCTGGGTGAGCAAAAATGTAGGAATTTTAAATGTGACTTTCCGCATTTAAGGCTGGTTCACACATACAGTGCAGCGCTAACTCAGCCCTGTTAAGGCAACGAGTCACTGCTACTTCCATGGCTTGTATCGTGTGTTCTGAGTTGCCTACTTTCATACAAAGGACTGATGTCTTGGTTTGTAATACTGATTCAGCGCTGAGGTAGTGCTGCTCTGTGAACAGGATACCTTGCTCGGACATTGAAGTTTAGATAAGCAGATCAATGTGTAACTGTGCATCTTTTTTCTTTATAGGTTACCAGTACTCCCGTGGACACGAAGGCAGTACAAGGTCCCCCATGGACACGAAGGCAGTGTACCATATACTCGAATTTCGCATTTTTAATAAACTAGTTATTACTCCTTCCCACGGTTTTATGCAGGCATTTTCTGAACCCTGCATGCGTATATAGGCATACATATAAGTGACACTTGCACTCACTTTCCCTTCCCTCAAAACAGCGGTTACATCCGGACCACATGTCATGCAACCTATTGCCGTCTTCCCTCTTAGAGCTCTCTATCTAGAAACCCATGCTAGGAGTATAATTTCTAATACATTTCATTTGAAAGTCTAGATACACTGCTTTGAGTCTGTTGAAAATCAAATGTCTTTTTCTACCGCGTTGCAATTGAGGTTTTGATGGGCCATCTCATTAGGTATATTCCGACTCGTCGGAATATACCTAATGAGATGGCACGTCAAAACCTCAATTACAACGCGGTAGAAAAAAACATTTGATTTTCAACAGAGACTCAAAGCAGTGTATCGAGACTTTTAAATGAAATGTATTAGAAATTCTTATGAGGTGGCACGGCAAAACCTTAATTGAAACGCGGTGGCCAATAGTTTTCGTAAACTCCTTAGGGACTCGTTACAAAAAATCAATTATTTTTCAACACAGACTCGAAACGGTGTCAATAGACTTTCAAATTATATTCATATGAAATATATTAGAAACTTTATGCGGTAGCTTTGTCGAAACTTCAATTGGAACGCGGTGGCCAATAGTTTTCGTAAACTCCTTACGGATTCGTTACAAAACTCATTTGCATTTCTATTGAGACTCGAAAAGATACAATGAGTAGACTCCATAAACATTCAAATGAAATTCATTAAAAGATTTTGTAAGGGCTAGCTCGAGACGCAGCATCTATTAGACTCTCAACCCTTTGCCAACTATAAGGATACAAACTGAGGAAAGGAGAGGTGAGATCGCTCGGAGACTTCAGAACACCGAGCTCTATTTGGAATGATTAGTGGGCATACGCAAACTAGCTGTTTTTGACTTCTCCACTCGCTGTTCGAAAGCGAATACCGAGCGCCGGACACCGTCGTTCGAAGTTCGAACGGCCAGCAGAGACAAAGGCAGCTGCATTTGTGCCTGCCCACACATTAACCATTCCAACCAGAGCTAGGTGTTGCTAAGTCCCTGCGCGCTCTATTTCGCCCTCTACTTCATTTGCATTCCGTATAGAGTATCATGTAATGGATAGATCTCCAAGCATTAGAAAATAGTTTTCAGAGTATGATTCCGGAAGGCTTTAATATTGCCAACTTGTCGATCCTAGGTCCACTTAAATTTGATCATGGTCATTTTTTTCGCGCATCTCCGGTATCTTCAATTGTGTGATAGGGATGTGGACGATCATTGCTTGCTAATTCTGTTCCAAATTATTTGTAAAAAATATATTATATCGTTTCTGAGGGGGAGAAAGAGAGAGAGAGAGAATGACAGGAAAATCATTACTTTGACAACTCAAATAGGAGCGACCCCTCAAAGGTTTAGGTACTTACGGCCAGATCGAAGGTGTTGAGTAGCCCCATAGCGTTACCCGCTGTCAGTTCCTTGATTCCACTGGTAATGCCAATTTCGATGAAGCCAAAAATGGATGTTGTCAAGAAATGAGTTCTGAGGGACTCGTCCATTGCGAAGGGGCCCAGACCAAGATCAGCTCTCTGGTGGAAGAAAGAAGTACAGGGTGATTCAAGGAGACGCAGGCTCTTTAAATCGACCGCAAAATTCGGTTTCTTAACCTATCGCGCTACGATTTTGTGCAACGTCGCCTCCAGATGGTGCATTTTTTGTAAAATTTGAAAGAGCAGAACTTACCTGAGGAAAAAGTAAAGAAAGAAAAAGGATTAGCTCCTATGGAAACGCAACGACGCCACCGGTCTTCAAACAACACGGCGCCGTTTCGCACGGGAGACAAGAGATGGCGCAAGCGGTCGCAGCGCCAACTGCCGCCAACGAATGAACTTACGACGCCGAGAGCCGGCGTCTTTAGCGAACCAGGAACTGCAGTTCCGTGTTGTTACCGCGCCTGTTTTTGTTTCTGCGACTGTCGCCGCCTGCAAAACGCGCGCCGCATTTGAGTCGAAAAGATCGTCTGCTAAACACGCCAGCTCTCGGCGCCGTATGCTCGTTCGTTGGCGAAGTTGGCATCGCGACCGCTTGCGCCATCTGTTGTCTCCCGTGCGAAACGGCACCGCGTCGTTTGAAGATCGGTGGAGTCGCTGCGTTTCCATAGGAGCTAAGCCTTTTTCTTTCTTTACTTTTTCCTCAGGCAAGTTCGCGCTTTGCAAATTTTACAAAAAAAAATGCACCATCTGTGGGCAACGCTGCACAAAGGCATAGCGCGATAGGTTAAGCAACCGAATTTCGCGGTCGATTTAAAGAGCCTGGTTTCTCCTTGAATCACTAGTAATGTTGAGGTATATTCTGTTCTATCGACTGTTTGCGTTTTGAGGCGTTTGACTGTTTTCTTGAACAGTTTAGAATCCTGTAGGACCACTGTTTTCCTTACAAATTGCAAAATGTTTCCCGAAAATTTCGTAAACCCTGGGTTACGACAGAAATATTAAGAACGATAAAAAAGCTCATTACCACCAATTTGTGCGCACTAAAGACGCAAGTATATTGTCTAAATTCAAAAAGGAACGAAATCAGCTAACAAAGAATTTAAGGCAAGCTAAACGTGCTTATTTTAACAATTTATATCTAGATACTAAGCGACCAGATGTTATGTGGAAAAAGTTTATTGGCATAATTAAGCAAGGATCGTATGGGGGTCGGATCACAGAAATGGAAATCGGAGGTGTTAGCTTAGCGGGATCCACTTTAGCGGAAACATTCAAGGAGTATTTTGTTAACCTTCTTCAAAATGTACACTATGCGGATGCTTCTAGATATGTGCAGAGTATTTCTCCTAGTCTCTTTTTCTTCCCAACTGACGAAGATAAACTTTACTCAGTTTTCAAAAATTTAAATAGTAAAAGCACTGATATATATGACCTTCAAATTAAACCTGTAAAATATATATTGCGGTGCATTGCTGCCTGTCTGACGTATACTTTGAATCCGGCACTCGAGAATGGAACTTTTCCAAAAAAGCATGCAGGTGGCAAAGGTAACGGTACTGTACAAAGGTGGGGAAAAACACAACTTGGTAAATTTTAGGCCAGTGTCCGTTCTACCAGTATTTTCTAAAGGACCAGAAACGATTATACATAACAGGTTGTATAGTTTTTGTGAGAAATATTATATTCTTACCGATTGTCAATATGGATTTAGAAAATGTAGATCTAGAGAACTTGCATTATTAAATCAAAAGGAGTTAGTCTTGTGGTAGGGTTGCCTTGCTGCATGCCCATCCGGGAGGAACAACACGAAGCCGGGATTTCCATAACGAGAAACTACATTTATTAGAGTAACAGGAATGGGTTGTTAGTATCAACGTAAAACATTGCCGGAGCGTTCGGACTGCACGCCTCCGTGACCACGGTCCATCTCCCTGTTCTGTGGGCGTGTGCCTTCTTTTATAGGCTTCTGCCTATGTGCGCTGTTCCGCGCATCGGGTGCTGTCCAGTTTTGGGCGGTCGGCAGCGGCCTCTGGCCGTGGTGGCAGACTCGCTCCCACACTTCCCCCCTTAAGCGTCTGGCATGTCGATGCCAGTGTTGTGGTGGTCGTCCTTGGGAGGGGTCGTCGTCGAGGGTGTGGACGGCGGCGCTGTACGAGCGCTAGGGCGCGCTCCAGGTCGCGGTCGTCCTTGGTCGCCGTTCCCGGCATCGCTGGCAGTTGCAGTTTCCGGTGCCTGTGGAACGTCTTGCCCACTGGCCGCGGTTCCGTGGGTAGGGCCTCGCCGGTTGCCGCTCTCGGTGACTGGGACCGCCACGTGTCCTGGGATCCTGGCGTCCTGATTGCCGGGATTGGTGGTGGCGTTGCCCGTGATCCATCTTCGTAGATCAGAACGAGCAATTGCCATGGGTTACTCTCATGTGTAACTCCTGGCTCCATATTGCATAAAAAAAAGATAAAGGATCTGGGGTGGGCACACAATCGCGCAATATTTCCCCCCTCAAAAAGGCGATCAGATCCGCGGGATGATATACGATCGAGGTACAACGCTCGAAACCCGAAAGAAAGAAGAAAAAAAATACGAAGAATCTTGTCCACCGCTCTACGACTTCTCTCTCAGCCGTCACCGACGTCGCAGGTTGTACCGCCTGTGTGATGGCGAGGGGGGTCCGGAACCGGGCCGTCGTCGGCATCGGTCCGATCCTGCGAAAAACCATCTTCCGGGACATGGAATTGTTTCAGGTCGGTGACATGAGTTGGTCCTGTGGACTCACCACTGAAATGGTGAATTAGTGTGTATGTAAGCGGGGAAAGCTTTTTGCCTACACGAAATGGACCATCCCACCTGTTGGCCAGTGAGGCCGTGAAGCCTTTCGCCGCGTCACTCAGGGGGTGAGTGCGCCGGAGCACCAAGTCTCCCACCTCGAACTGCAGGTCTCGGCGTCCCTGGTTGTACTGGTCGGATTGCTGCAGTCTGGCAACGTCAAGGTTCTCCCGGGCTTCCTTGAGGTTGATAGTGAAACGCTTTCGCAGGTCGTCTGCGAACTTTGTATAGTTGCGGTCCTGTGCCCTGGGCTCTGTGGAACGGAGTGTGTTAGTGAGAGGAAAGGCAAGCTCTCTGCCGAAATTGAGCTGGGCAGGGGTGAGCCCGGTTGACCGGTTAACCGTAGTGCGGGTGGCGAAGGCCATTTCTGGGAGCTTCGCATCCCAGTCTTTGTGACGCTCCGTATGCGCAACAAGCATCATCTTCAGGTTTCGATTTACCCTTTCGGTTATATTTGCCTGTGGATGATACGGCGAAGTCCGCTTATGTTCAATTCCCAGAACCGCGCATGCATCGACGAACACTTTGCTTGTAAAATACGACGCATTGTCCGAAATTAGGCTTGCCGGGAAACCAAAACGCGCGAAAACTTGAAGTAGGCAGTCCCATATTTTCTGCGAGTCCAACTTTCGTAAAGGGAACAGCTCCACCCATTTGGTGAAATGGTCTGTTACTACGAACAAGTACTGGTTTCCACGTGGGCTACGTGGAAATGGACCCATGACGTCACAGCAACAGATCTGCCAAGGGCTCTGGCTTGCGATCGGTTGCATGAAACCTGGGGGTTGACCACCACGTGGCTTCGCTTTCTGGCATGACGGGCAACTACGCGCATACCTCAGTACATCTTGCCGCATGCCGGGCCACGTCGCAATCTGGGACAACTTATCGTAAGTTTTGCTCCCACTGCTGTGTCCGGCTAAGGCAGAGCTGTGCATGTATCTGATGAAGGACTTACGTAACTTCCGAGGTATCACTGTTCGAAACGGAGAACTGCTCAGATCATCATCAGCCTGAGGAATGTAGCGCAACAGAAGTCCGTCACTGCTCAGTAAGTAAGAGTCGAACTGTTCATCACCCTTGGTGTTGACTGGGCTGGACTCTGCCAGCCAGGCAGTCACTTGTTGGCACAACCCATCGTCGTGCTGGGCCTTGAGAAGCTCCTCTCTTGAGACCAATGTTCCCCACCGTGAATCAGGTGGTCCCTGTGCTGTATCAACGACCGCAACCAGACCTGGAACTTCCTGCACGTGCTCCTCAGGAAGGGGGGCGCGGGAAAGTGCATCAGCAATTTGGTTTGTAGCACCCGGCCTGTACACAATAGTGTAATCGTATTGTTGCAGCGTAAGTGCCCAACGAGCGAGGCGACCAGCGGGGTTCTGAAGTCTTTTCAGCCATGACAACGCTAAATGATCACATTGAATTTGGAATGTTGCGCCATCCAAATACATGTCGAATCGCTTTAACGCGTACACTATGGCTAAGCATTCTCTTTCTGCAACACTGTAATTACGCTGTGCGGAATTGAGGGTCTGACTTGCGAAAGCAACCGGGCGAAGTGCACCGTCATGTTCCTGCAGTAAAACAGCTCCGACGCCACAATCGCTTGCATCTGTCTGCAAAACGAATGGTTGGTTTAGGTCGGGAAGATGCAGACACGCGTTCTCTGTCACTGCCTTTGATAAGGCTATGAATGCGCTTTGTTGCTCTTCGCTCCAACACCATTTGACGCCTTTTCGAAGAAGGTGATTAAGTGGCTGAGAAATCTCCGAGCAGTAAGGAATGAAATCCCTATAGAATGCAATCATTCCGAGATATCGCTGTAAACTTTTCACGTCATGGGGGCACGGGTACTCAGTTAGTGCGCGCAGTTTTTCTTCGTTAGGATGGAGCGTGCCGCTATCGACAACAAATCCGAGGAGGTTGATTTTGGGCTCGGCCAATTGAACTTTCCCGGATTGATTGTTAGGCCCGCGTTCCGCATCCGCTCAAGCACAATAGTCAAGTGTTCGAGATGCTCCTCGAATGTACGCGAGAAAACAACAACGTCATCCATGTATGCCATCGCGAATTCGTACTTTGCGTTTCCGAGCACAACGTCCATCAAACGTTGAAAGCTCGCTGGCGAGTTGGACAAGCCAAAAGGCAAGCGGGTGAACTCGTACAGCCCTCTGTGGCATATGAAAGCGGTTTTCTGCACGTCTAACGGGTGCACCTCGATCTGAAGGAATCCGCGGCTGCAATCCAATGTGGTAAACACTGTCGCGTTACCGAGCGCGTACATTATAGAGGAAATGCTGGGAAAAGGGTAACTGTCCCGTACAGACACTTCGTTAAGCCGTCTGTAATCTACGCAGAGTCTGGCAGTTCCATCTTTTTTCGGGGCGAGAACGACAGGAAATGCCCAAGGGCTTTTTGACTCACGTACCGCGCCGGTGTCCAGCATCTCCTGAAGCGCCACGTCCAGGAGTTCTCTTTTGTGCACGCTGATGGGGCGTGGATTGCACCTCCAAGGCGGTGCGTTACCGGTTTCAATTCGATGCAGCAGGATGTCTGTCTTCCCTGGTCGCTCCGTGAACATCGAAGAGAACGGCCGCAGGACGTCCTCCAGCTGTCTCTTTTGGAGGTCAGTGCCCGGACACTTCTGCAGGGTATCCGAGATTTCGGATGGTAGGGCAGCTGCAGGCGTTGTGAAGTGGGCTGGGAGGGTTGGGCCAGTGAGGCAGTTCTCTCGTCTGGTGAACGGAGTCAGGTCCGCCTGGTTTCCCAGACGATAGCCGCCACCAGGGAAGTCGAGCGTCATGCTTACGCCTGCGATAAAATCTCGACCCAAGATCACGGGTACGGCGAGTCCCGGGAGATACAGAAAGCGCTGACGCCGTTTTGTCTCATTAAATGAAATTTTAAGCCTTACGGCTCCGTCCGCCGATATTGTTGACCCGGAGGCTAACTGCAGAGGTGTGTCTGCCGAACGAAAGGTTATTTTTTGATTTTTGCAAAGTTCATAGGCAGCGTCCCCTATAAGCGAGATAGCAGCCCCGGTATCCAAAAGCGCGGCAAAAGGAAAACCGAACAAAGTGATCGTCATGCGTGGCTCGATCATTTCGCTGTTAGGCTGAATTCGACATACCGATGGAACAAGTGACGCTGCGTGCGTGATCCCGGCTGTGATAGTGGCCATCGGCGGCTCTGCAGTGGGGCTCATTGCCGCCGGCCGTAATAGTTTCCCGATTGGGATGCCACGTGACCTTCCGGATTTTCACGGCCCATAGTCGCGCGAGGGTTGACCGGATTTCCACAATCCCTCCGCTCACTTCCAGCCCTTCCGCCATTTGTTTCGTTCTGCCTCGGGTTTGTATTTGGGCACTCTCTTTGGAAGTGGCTGCGCTGTCCACAGTTGTGGTTGTCCGAATACCTGCTTGAGTCGCCGGCACCAGGGCGCTCTTCGGACGTCCTCCAGTGGCCCCGCATTGAACCAAAACTGGAGCGCCTCCGGCTGCTTTGATTGGGCACTCTGTGCCAGTCCCGTGGAGGTCTTAGCGCCGGGATTGCCTCGGGGCCCTGCCAAGCACATGCGGGTTCGAGAGAGTTTGCGGCCAAAGGCGGTGGGAGATAGCTCTTCTGAGCGTGGAAGATCTCCTCTGTGCTGCGGGCATGCCGGGCTAGCTCTTCAATGGTCTCAAAGGTGCGGCCGTGTAGGTACACGTGGTACTTTGGGTGACATTGTCTGAGGACCCGAGCTATAATCTCCGACTCGAAGGCATTAGGTTGTGCCCTTCGTGTGAGTTCCTGCAATGCGCGAACATACTGAACCAGGCTTTCGTTCGGATGTTGCGTTCGGGACTCGAGTTCTCTCAAGATTTGTAACTCGTAACCAGGTGGCAGGAACTCTGCTCGGAATTGCCGCTCGAACTCCGCTAGGCTGGTGAACGTAGGTTGCAGCCTTAACCAGCACGCAGCGCTAGACTGTAGAGCGAGAGGGAGTATTCTGCTTATCACGAGGGATTCCGAGGCGCCTGAGGCGGCTTTGTAGACGTCAAGCTCACCCAGAAAGTCGGCGATTGACTTGGCGTCGTTGTAGCCAGTGTACACCGGCACCGTCAGCTGGGGACGCAGCTCCGGCTCACGTGACTGCTGCACAGCGAGACGCTGTGTGACCGCATCACACATGGCTGCCACCTTCAGCAGCAACTCGGCTTGCGCATCCGCCGAGCCCGCACCGGGATCCACGCTTGCTTCAGGCTTTTCGCCATCCTTCGTCTCGGACCGTAATGTGGGAGACATGGCGGGAAAAAACAGAAACGCCAAGCAGACAAGAAAACGTGTGCGGCAACAGGCGGTATACGCCACTCGAGAAAAATAAACACGCCCCCAAAGCGATAAACACGCCCCCGCGTGACTAAGCAATGTTTTGAGGCTCCACTTCAACGAGCAATCGCGCTGTCGCGAATACCAGCAATACTTCGAAAAGAAACACCGCAGTTGAAAAAAACTTACCGAGAGAAGAAACCCAGCCCCGTGTCGTTCCGACAGAAGGGCAGCAAAAGCACGTTGGGCGCCATGTGGTAGGGTTGCCTTGCTGCATGCCCATCCGGGAGGAACAACACGAAGCCGGGATTTCCATAACGAGAAACTACATTTATTAGAGTAACAGGAATGGGTTGTTAGTATCAACGTAAAACATTGCCGGAGCGTTCGGACTGCACGCCTCCGTGACCACGGTCCATCTCCCTGTTCTGTGGGCGTGTGCCTTCTTTTATAGGCTTCTGCCTATGTGCGCTGTTCCGCGCATCGGGTGCTGTCCAGTTTTGGGCGGTCGGCAGCGGCCTCTGGCCGTGGTGGCAGACTCGCTCCCACAGTCTTAAGCAATATAGAAAATAAGCTGTTAACACTTAGAGTATTTATAGACTTTTCAAAGGCTCTTGAACGCCTCAATCATGGTACTTTGCTCCAAAAGCTGTATATGTACGGTGTGCGTGGTAGATCCCTAAGTATAGTTAAAAGTTATCTTCAGTATCGCTACCAGTGCGATGAAATAGATAAAAAGCGATATCAATTGCAGTCATTAACAGCTGGAGTGCCACAAGGTAGTATTTTGGGACCACTACTCTTTAACTTGTACGTCAATGACATAGTAAATATTAATGACAATGTACGTTTTATTATTTACGCGGATGATGTCAGTGTATTTTTTTCAGCTACGGATACTCAGCAGATTATAAGTACCGCGAATAAGTTTCTAGATAAATTAAATACTTGGACAGTGTCTAATTACTTGCAAATTAACTGTAGTAAAACTAAAGCCGTTCCTTTTAGAGCAAGAAATACAAATTGCTTTCATACCTCTGCTCTCTCCCACGGTACTCATAAGATAGATGTAGTCGAAAGTGTTAGAGTTTGGATGTAATATTTAATCAATACATGCTATGGGATGAAATCGTACATTATACATGTCAAAAACTCTCAAAGGTCGTAGGTGTTATGTACAAACATCGTCACATACTCCCAATGTCAGCAATGCTTTTTATATATCATTCTTTATTTTATGTGCAATATAATTACTGCTTTTTGGGTCGGGGGAATACAACGTCCACAAGCCTTAAGCAAATACAAATTCTGCAAAAAAAATGTTGTGCGTATTTAATACCATGCTGCTTACGATGGAGATACAATACCATTGTTTAAAAAAACTTTATATTGTACAGATTCCAAATTTCTATAATTATAAAGTTTGTACTACCTATAAAAAGTATTTTCATCACAAAAAAAAAACATATTTTTGTGTATCTCGCAGATTACAATTAGAGACACGATTTATGATAAACGCAGCGCGGATACGTGGCTAGTGCCGCACTTCAGACCAAATTTTGGAATTCAGATGTTGCGAACTACTCTTCCTCGTCTTTTAAATCGTTTGAGGGAATTAAACATGGAACTTTTGACTTTGGTAAACTAATATTTGCTTTCATATTTTGTTGAGCCTTCAGTGTTAGTATAGGTGCATGACGTGGGTGATTTGCATTATTCTTTGCTTTTGTTTTATATTAAATAATAATTACATAAACCATTTTTTTTGTGTGTGTTAACTGTTTTGTGTGCTGTCTCGGCTGCTGCTGAGGGAGATGGAGACCTGTCAAGCAACTGTAACGTTGCTTTTTTCACTGTTTTCCCTCTCCAAATGGAAAACAATAAAGCATTATGATTTGATTTTTTTTAGGCCAATGCAGCTGCTCTGTTTCTTGGCTTCATTTTGTGCGACGTACTCGCAAAATAATGGTGCTTGCAAGTCACATTTGGTAATAGACACAACAAGATGGGCAAATAAGCGTGTTAAAGATATCATTAGAAGTATTCCGTAAATGATATAATGGACATAAAGTTTGCACAACCGCACACTCGCACACACACAGACGGACAAACGAATCTGGCTGCCTTTTTTACAATGATGGTCATCCCGAATCTTGACCGTGGACTAACCAAACCCAAGTCAGGTACGCCAATGAACTTGTTTCTGATCACCTATTCTCAACCACACCCACGACTCTAGAGAAGGCGATTCCAGGTAGTAAAAACGCACATTTTTTGGGCAGAGGTGCCATGTTTGTAAAAATCTGCACCCACCATTACCGTAGCTCAGAGGCTAAGATGTGTAACGAAGGACCGGGAACCAAACACACATCGCCGTTGTCGTAAATGTGCCAGCATAGGCGCCTAACTAGCTCATAGATTGGTTCATACACTTCGTGTGATGCGCGGACAACCCCGGTGACTCGATTATGCATCGTTGTATGGTTATCAATTCGTGTAATTGAATTACTTGTAATCGATGACATTTTGGAGTAATTTCGTAATTATTTGAATACATTTTAAAGGACGTAATCGCAAAAGTAATTTAATTGTTTTTAGGAGTACTAAAATATATTTTAACAGTTTCCATTTTTCCTTTCCTTTCTAATTGCGACCTCTGTTTGCGCAAGTTTTCTGCCACGCAATCCTCGCACCAAGCGTCCGCCAAGAGGATGATTTACGAATATAGTTGAATTAAGAATATAATTTATAATTCGTTGATTCTAATTCAATATTGAGCGGTACGTAACGTCCGTTTTTAAACCGCGAGCAACATCTATCGTTTTTGAAAATGTGAAGTAATTAAAAAGTAGCGGTTACTTCCTCAAATTACCACCAGTTACTTTTTCTCCCAAATATTTACGTTCCTCTAATAAAGAAACACAAAAATACAGGCATATATATTCGCGACGACTTTCCCAGAACACCGCATTGAAACGTCGGTCACTTTGGTTAAGCGCCAAGACTCATAGGGAGCGGGGAAAAAAGGTATTTTTGTACACGATAAGCTTCGCATAAACGACGAATGGTATGTCTAGGATGGCGTTGCTCACTCCTGTGCTCAGCTGCCACCATTGCAGCCGCGTTTTGATGAATGATCCTCATGCGCTCTCGAACCTAAGCAGCTTCCCATTTGTAAGCTTAAATGCGCAGAGCATCGGAAACAGAACTGAAAAACTTTAACTTCTTTTAATAAATTGCGATACACATATCCCAGTGGTAACCGAAACACGGTTGCATGGTAACATAAGCGATGACAGTATTGTTTCCTCATTTTACATATTATTCTGCAGAGGCTGTCGATCACGGGGTGGAGAGGTTGCTGTGATATAGAAAAGTAAGATCCAAACCGAGCCTTTAGATCAAAATGAGGATAATGAGAGCTCCTGTATAAAACTGAATTGTTGGGGCACCACCATAGTTTTATACAGTGTTTACAAAGCTTCTAACTCACAACCCGACGTCCTAGACGAGCTGTACAACCATATGTCTTTGAACCGGCACTATAAATTTGCAGCTATTGGAGATTTCAACTTCGCAATCATAGTTCTGGCTCGTTTGTCAGCAGATTCATGTCAGCACAGTGAGATTATTTTGACGCTATGTTGACTCATAATCTACAGCAAGTTGTAATCGAAAACACGCGGGAGCAGGGTTCAAGGTGCTCTCTTTTACATATTGTATTTCTTAACAGACGTATAGACGTATATTTTATTATAAGGTCAGTATAGTAGATGGGTTTTCTTAATATAAGCTTCTTTATTCTGTAGCACTTCGGCGAAAGAAGAAGCTGAACACAAAGCGCAGTTAAAACCGTTAAAGACTTCTTAAAATCTAAAGACGAAAGCAGTTCGAACAACCATTAATTAGAAAGTGATAGTTTTAAATATTTAGATGTAAATGTTTTAATTAACAAGTTTACGACAATTCACCACCATTGTCTTGATCATTTTATCCCGAGCAAAAATAAGCGTGTACGGAGGTCTAAACCTTGGATTAACCGTAAAAAGGTTTGAAAGAGACAAGACGTTATAATAACGGTCGCCGTGAGAACACGCGGGACGAGTTAGAAAGACATGTTTAACAAGCCTGTGATTATTTTTTTCTATGCGCTCACTGCTATTTGAGCAAAAAAAAGTAAACCAATGAACCAAATATATGTTGACAATATCGTGGTTGCTGATGAGAGAAAAATCGCTCGTCATTTTAATCAATAGATTCGCTCTTTTCTCTGACACTGAGTATATGAGCGTGGAAACTGTGTTTCGTCATTTCTTGACGCTGATTTTATATCTCGCACTAGAATTTTTTTAATGCTATTAAACATGAAAACAAAAAAATATGTCGGTCCTGAAAGGATACTCTATGCACTTTTGTGTCGTTTTGCAGAGTCCTTAGCTAACTTTTTAACAGTAATTTTCCGAGCTTCATTTTTGTCCGGTGTTCTCCCGAACGATTGGACCCTGGCACGAAGTGTGCCGCTGTTCAAAAGGGGGACCGATTGTCTCTGAGCAGCTGCAGGCCAATTTCGCTGACACCTACGTCATGTAAGCTATTGGAACATGTTACTTATAATATGATCAGTGACTTTCTCAACAAAACTAATAAAATCACAGGGTTTCGACATGGATTTCAAAACGTTTATTCGACATTGGCTCAGCTAGTTAGCACAGTACTTAAAATTGCAGCCACTTTGCATAAATCCTGCAAAGTAGAGATTGTTTTACTTGACTTCAGCGACGCTTTCGATAGAGTACCCCACGGGAGCATGCTATTTAAATTGGAAAGTGTATTGGTCTTGACGCAGTCATAGTAAAACGGATTGACTCATAATTGCATGGCCGTAACCCATAAGCCAACGCTGGCGCTGGCTGCTCAAAGATGCTATGTGTGACTTCTAAAGTACCTTAAGGAAGTGTCCTGGGGCCACTATTGTTTTTAATCTACGTAAATATTATTACTTTTACTGTTGTCTCGGGTGTGAGGATGCGACAATTTGCGGATGATTGCGTAGTATTTAAGGATATAACATGTACTGACGATCAAATTGCACTAAATAAGAGTTTACAATTTATACAGGAATTGTGCGACCATTAAAAGATGTCCTTGAGCCTTGAAATAAAACTGTCTTTCTCAGGATCACGAATAAAAAAGCAGCTTTTCTTTTCAGTATAAAGGGTGGTTTCATTTGAAATCGAACACGCTTGTCAGGGTACTTGTGATTTTTTTTTAATATATGTAATTGCCCCATTTCCGGAAAGAACAAACCGCTTTTCAAAATTTTTTAAAACATATTTCGCTTCACAAAAATATTTGAGTGGAGCAGGGTGAAAATCTGTTTTTTCTCCGTGATTTGTGCAACCCAGTTCTGTACGCTGGTATAAATACGAGAAGCATACAAAACTCGCAGTAATTTCTTGTGTTCTTGTATCTTATTTCGATCTATTTTTTAGTTGAAAGGAAAAATGAATTTTGTATTTTTGTATATTGAGGTAAAAAATGCCAAACATCGTCTCTGTGATAATCCGGTCACATCTTCAGAACCTTGTAACTCGCGAGTTATTATATTTGTCGCTTGCCAAATGCTATGCGGGTGTAGCCCTATACATGGAATATCGACGGGCATAAGTTTAGTTTATTTTATTTTCACGGAATTTTTTATATAAAATTTGAGATATCGTCGAAAATCGAATATAACCGATATTTTGAACCCACTTTATCGAAAAAGGCCATTTTTTATTTCGTTCAATTTTTTTTTATTATTGCTGCCGATGATATGAACTTTCAATTGTATGGATGGAATTTCCCCCTTTTTTGTTGTATCTTCTCTAGAAATGATCGAAATCGCTCCCGCTTTCTCAGAACGGCCAAACGCAGTTTCTGCAGGTCGGCTTCGCTGCAAAGACTATACTGCTTATTTGTGTGCTCAAATGCAGCGGGTAAATTAATTTTGATTGAGAACACTCGTGATTGGCTGCATATTGTATTTTCTTCATTTTTAATGATGTTAACTGACATTCTTTAGTCGGATAGTTAGCGGTGCAGCGGATGTTCCATTATCCGATGTCTAAAGCCAGGGCACAAAGGGCGGAGAAAGCGGAACGAGCTCTTCATGTAGCCAGACCGGGGTCATATATCTGTTTGTGCTATACACAGCTTGTAAGGCACGTACAGCACGCCCAGCCCTTCGCGCTATAGGCCCATCTCCGTTACACCCAGGAAGCATCCGGCACGGGCGCCAATCCATGATGCGTCTTGTCGCGTGCGTTCGAATAACCATGTAATTGCCTGTTCTCTATTGTCAGCGTGTATATAAAAATATGTAATATCACCTGCCCCTCTTTTAGAAGGAAAAACAGTTTGCAGAAAAAAAGTGAGGAAAACGGACAGAGTTTACATGAACCGAACACAATTTTTACAGAACACAAACACCAATTGGCGATAAATAGACACTTTATTAATTAACGCTAATATATTTAGGATGCACTTGTAAAACAATATGTTGTTGTGCTTTAAATAGTCATGTTCACGAGCAACGCAATATTGGAACTTTTCGACAACGGCATCGGCTTGCCTCTGCCGAGACGATCGAGCGCGGGGGGGGGGGCGCGAGCTGAACTTTGTACCGCAGCGGTCGGATGCAGCCGAGAAGTTCAACAGCGTAGTAAGTCGAGACGGAAAGAACGAAAACTGGAGCCAAAGCGAGCGAGCGGTGAACCCGAGACGGTGGCCCTTCTGTTTGAACGAGTGTGTGCAGCTAAAAATAAAAGTGTTGGATTTTGTTCAAGACTGATCGATATCTCTGATGCCAAGAAGCAACGATTCCCACATGCACAGAAGGCAGCGAAAGCAGTCACACAATGTCTCTGTAGACTTTTAGTTTCTCCACTTTGTCGCACCGAGCTTAATGCAAAGATTGTACAGCCTTCTGGAATATGGAAAAGCGATTTGACGATTATACTTTAAATGGCTACGGTAGATTTGCTTTGGCTAGGCACACATTGCTTTGGTTTGGGAATAAAGGTAATGGAACATCCGCTGCACCGCTAACGATCGGACTAAGGAATTTCAGTTGCCATCATTAAAAATTAAGAAAAAACAATATGTAGCCAAGCACGAGTGTTCTCAATCAAAATGAATTTACCCGCTGCATTTGAACACACAATTAAGCAGTATAGTCTTTGCAGCGAAGCCGACCTGCGGAAACTGCGTTTGGCCGTTCTGAGAAAGTGGGAGCGATTTCGATCACTTCTAGAAAAGATACAACAAAAAAGGGCAAAATCCCATCGAGCCAATTGAAAGCTCAAATGATCGGCAGCAATGATAAAAAAATTGAACGAAATAAGAAATGGCCTTTTTCGATAAAGTGGGTTCAAAATATCGGTTATATTCGATTTTCGACGATATTTCAAATTTTATATAAAAAATTCCGTGAAAATAAAATAAACTAAACTTATGCCCGTCGATATTCCATGTATAGGGCTACACCCGCACAGTATTTGGTAAGCGACAAATATAATAACTCATGAGTTACAAGGCTCTGAAGTTGTCACCGCATTGTCACATGGGAGCGATTTCAACCCCTTCTAGAGAAGATACAACAAAAAAGGGGAAATCGCATCAAGCCAATTGAAAGTTCATATGATCGGCAGCAATAATAAAAAAATTGAACGAAATAAAAAATGGCCTTTTTTAATAAAGAATGTTCAAAATATCGGTAAATTTCATTTTCGACGATATTTCAAATTTTATATAAAAAATTCAGTGAAAATAAAATAAACTAAACTTATGCCCGTCGATAGCCCATGTATAGGGCTACACCCGCGCAGTATTTGGTGAGCGACAAATATAATAACTCATGAGTTACAAGGCTCTGAAAATGTCACCGGATTGTCAAAGAGACGATGTTTGGCATTTTTTACCTCAATAAACAAAAAACAAAATTATTTTCCTTTCAACTAAAAAATAGTCGAAATAACATACAAGAGCACCAAAAATTACTGTGAGTTTTGTACGCTTCCCGTATTTATACCAGCGTACAGAACTGGGTAGAAAAATCACAGAGTAAAAAACAGATTTTCACCCTGCTCCACTCAATAATTTTTTGTGAAGCGAAATATGTTTTTAAAAAATTTTGAAAAGCGGTTTTGTTCTTTCCAGAAATGAGGCAATTACATATATTTTTAAAAAAAAATCGAAAGACCCACTCCGACAAGCGTGTTCGATTTCAAATGAAACCACCCTATAATATTAGGTGTTATAATGCCGCTGAGGTAGATCACTACAAGTAGCTTGGGCTGAGAAACGACAAGCGTTTGAACTGGTCACGATGCATAGATAACATTACATTTGCTGCTTTTGGAGAGCTTGGTTATATTAGGGACGCTCTACAAAACATACCCAGGAACGCGATATTATTAGCCTACATTACGATTGTCAGACCTAAATTTGCATATGGAAGCATAGAGTAGGATCCTTTTACTAAACAAAAACACATAGATAAACTAGAAAGAGTTCAATGTTGGGCAGTTAGATTTACTTACAGTAAAATCAAGCAGTTTGACTCACTTTTCTCCCAGATGCAAACTAATAAAATTAGATTGTCGCAGGAACGAAGGAAAATAGCAAGGCTTAAGTGTTCTGTTTGTTCTTCTATATCATAAGCTTCCTATTAATCGCAACGCATATTTAATACCCATCACCACTAGAAAGACCAGACACATTCACGGACTCCATACTTTGCTGGCACCAACCTTTTCAAATTATTTTTTCCAAGGTCGATTAACAACTCGAAATCTCGTCCTAATGTGGAAATTTCCTTTTCTCATTTCATAACTGTATTGGTTTCTTATTGATAATTCACGTTTTGCTGCTGGTTGCCTCTTGTGTTTCTGTATAATTTTTTTTGTTGTTGTTGCATTTTGTCTAAGATGTTGTGGTGTATATTTTGTTGTGATGCGGAAAATATATTTTGTTGTATTCACACCTGCGTGGGCCATAATGGTCTGCAGTATGTTATAAATAAACGAAAAAAAATCGAGTATTTTGAAACGAAACGTTTAAAAATTGTACAAAGCCGTTATACGGATAAAAACTGAAGAAGAGGGACAGATGGAAGCGTGAGGTGACGTCATAGCAGCGGGTTTTGATTGGAAGGATAATGGGTAGCCGTAAAGGCTTGCCGAATTTGTCTATCTACTGTCTCCCTTCAATCAGAGACAGCAAGGGTGTCGTCTTCTTTTAGCACAGGGTCTGGCGACGTAGATTCTGACGTTCGGACTACGAACGTGGGACTTCACGCGAAGATCAGAAAACGTTCTAGTTTTCGGGGTATCGGTGGCCGAGTGGGCTAGCGCACACCAGCTCGGAGCACGTGGAGCGAAAGCTCGCGCTGCTGAACCCAGGGATCCTGGGCTCAATCCCCACCCCTGCCCGTTTCGATCTGGATGAGCATCGTACCGGCGTGCGGTCGAGTATCACTACTGCGTGGTGCACGTTAAAGACTCTAGGCTAGCGGTTGTACTGCACTGGCTAAATTGATCATCTACAGCGAGTGACTCGTCGCAACATTAAAATGGCCGACCAACGGCTCGCTGTATAAATATTTAACACAACCCCAATTATTATTATTCTAGTTTTCTCTGATTCGATAGACACAGTTGGTAAATGAGAACGGCAGGGCTAGCCATCTGAACCCGTAGCCTCGAGGACGTGCTCCATGCCCCCGTCGTTCTTTGGCTGCGCGAACGCGCTCAAGCCGCACGGTACGCTGAAGAGTCCGTATCTAATATAGACAGTAGGCAGGAAGTTGGATCGAAGAAAGAGGATTAGGTTGTTGTGTGTTGTTGCTCCAAAACCCTGTAAGTGCGCGGAGGCAATTGAAACGATCGCGGAAGTTGCCAAAGCACTAGCCAGGACTGTCACATTTCCCTTTCGCTAAAGGTGAGGGTGAAATAATCGAATTCAATACTGTTGTTTGTAACTGTCGCCTACACAGCCAGTGTGCTGGCTCTGAAACACGTGTTGATTATGAGACAGGAATGTTCATGGAGGTAGACGATTACCCTGTATTTACGGGTCTGTCTCTAATGACGCTTCCAGAGAAAGGCTCCGAAGCGTCAGTTCCTTTATGTCCACGTGCAGGGCCAGAGGAAAGTAAAGTGTGTGCCGTGTTATGTGCTTCAAAGTGATTATCCCTAGGCGCAAAATCCTCGTGGGAGGGGCAGAAATGCATCCGGTTTCGTCGTAACTCTTTTCTACCTTCGTTACTGGATATATAAGAATGATGCGCTACGCTTTGTTCCACGTAAGCCTTACATTGCCACCCCCCATTGTCCGAAATTCTTAGGATTTTACCTTCACCAAGAGAAAGCTTTGAAGCTCCTGCATGGGCGTACTGAGTACGCTTGAATAGTGGTAGTGGAGCTTCTGGTGAAACTCCGGCAATGAGAAACCTTAATTTTTGACCCGTTAGAAGCTGGTTCTGACTTCTGCCACCTTCTAGAAGTGTAGATCTGTAATTTACAATCTCAGTCATAAAAGATCGTTCGCTTGAAAATTTCCTTCCGTTTTTTTTTATACTAATTTAACCCCGTTTTGAATTATAAAAATGTGGAAATTGTGGGCTCGATGAAGAGTGGACAAAGTCGTACTTGTCAACGAATTGCTGAAATTCGCGCGTTGCAAACCGTGGCACATTACCTCGCACGCCTCAAGTGGTACTCCATGTCTGGAGAGCGTACTGCTAAACTTCTCCACCACAGCCGGTGACTTTGCTCTCAAAGCGTTTCGACTTCTGAAAAATTCGATGATACGCTATAGGCTAGGAGGTAAGAGCAACCAGTGTTTTTGAAAGTGTCAACACGAATTTGACTCCAGGTGAGGTCGGAAGCCGGTAGCATAATAAGTGGCTCACTTGGCAGGTTATACGGGTATTGCTAAAACATTTGGCATCGCTGAACAAGAAACATGATGTCTTAATTGAAACCAGGCCAAATCACTAGATCCCCTGCTTTTGCATTGAATTTATATACTCCGAGGTGTCCGCTAGTCTTTTGAGAATGTTATTCCTCATGGTGTAAAGAATGACGCCTTTCATGCCCTTGGATAGAATTTCATCAACTACCGTTAGCTTTCCCTCAAAGGCCCGTAAAGACTTTGTACTGAATGCTGATCTTTAACAATACGGATCACCTGTGCGAAACTTCCATCTTTAGCCATCTGGGCTAGTAGCCATTCTGAGGTGTTTAGAGTAGCCATGCTGTATTGAATCCCTATAGAATATATTTCAACGTCTGAGTCTCAATAGCCTTCCCTTTTACATTTAATATTTGCTCCTGAAAAAACATCAAGCACAACTAGGGTCATTTTCAAGAAAGAAACTTTAATTGAAACTCGTACCTCACCAGTAAAAATGAAAGACACTAAAATTCAGGTGGCATGTATCATACTTATTTCTTTTCGCCTTAAAATAAGACAGTTCTTATCAGTTTTAACCAAAACGCTCTTTTCATATACCAACGTAAGATATCTCTCAAATCCGTAAGTGACTCACAGAGTTTTCTTTTCAATTTCGTAATACCTTGATTTGGTGCCTGAAAGGACTTGCGATAAGTAAGCAGCTGGTCGCCACCGAGTCTCGTCTAGTTGCAAGTTTGGGGCTGGTTGCTCGAAGAGTCTTCAAAAACTTCCTTTATGTTTCATTCAAGCCAGTACACTTAAACACATTATTTTCGTTTTTTGAGACGACGTGGTAGCTTATTTATTAACGGAAAACTTGAAATGTATTTATTTATTTTTTATTTATTTATTTATTTACATACCCTCAAGGCCCTGGGGGCGTTACAGAGGGGAGTGAGTGAAAAAAAAATCAACAAAGAGTAATAGAAGACATGATAGGTCACGGGTCACTTTCGCAAAAATAATTAGTACCAGCACTTTTAAACACATCTTTAAACACAAACACACATCAAAACAGTAATAGAAGACATGATAGGTCACGGGTCACTTTCGCAAAAATAATTAATAACAGCACTTTTAAACACATCTAACGAGGGTAATAATATTAATGACGCCGGAAGGTGGTTCCACTCTGATGATGTCCTAGGAATGAAAGAATCGTGGTAGGCTGAGGTTCGAGAATGAGGAACGCCGACTTTGTACTGATGATCAATGCGTGGAGAAACGTAAGGTGGGACGAGGAAGAGCTTCTCTTTAAGAATGGGGTTAGAATTGTATATTTTATAGAAAAGACATAGACGAGAACACTTACGGCGCAAAGAAAGCAGTGGCAAGGAGAGAAGAGATTTCATGGATGATACACTAGCTGTACGGTGATAATTATTAAGTATGAAACGAGCGCCGCGGTTCTGAACTGACTCGAGATGGGAAGTGAGCGTCGTCTGACCAGGATCCCAGATTGAAGCTGCATACTCTAATTTTGAGCGAACCAAAGATTTGAATAATATTAGTTTGAGAGAAACTGGCGCTAGGGAAAAGTTACGTTTTAGGTAGCCTAACATAGAATTGGCATTAGCAATGATGTGGTTAATATGAATATGCCATGAGAGGTTAGAAGTAATATGCACACCGAGGTATTTATATGAAGTCACACATTCTAAAGAAACGTTATCAAGATGATAGATAAAAGGCGAAGTGTTACGGCGAGACACTTTCATTGTTTTACATTTTTTAGTGTTAAGTGTCATGGACCACAGCTTGCACCAATCAAGAACAGCATTTAAGTCGTTTTGAAGAAGGAGAGAGTCAGAATCATTAGTAATCTTACGATAAATAACGCAGTCATCCGCGAACAAACTAAGCGATGATGAGACACACAACGGCAAGTCATTGATGTAAATGAGGAATAACAAAGGACCTAGAACGGAGCCTTGAGGGACGCCAGAAGTAACAGAAGACACTGGAGAATTACGAGTTATTTACATGAACAAACTGAGACCGATTTGTAAGAAAACACTCAATCCAAGTTAGTATCTGAGGGTCAAGGTTGAGTTTGCTAAGCTTGAAGAGTAGTAGTTGGTGAGAAACTTTATCAAATGCTTTGCAGAAATCAAGAAAAATACAGTCAACCTGGGATCCATGATCAAGTAATGAAAATAAATCGTTAGTAAAGACGAGAAGTTGTGTTTCACAAGAAAGAAACTTACGAAAGCCATGCTGTGAGGACGAGAAAAAAGAGTTGGATTCGAGATATTTAACAAGATGTGAATAAATAATATGCTCTAACATTTTACCAGGAGTACTGGTTATGGAAATGGGTCTATAATTGTCGGGGCAGTGTTTGTCGCCTGATTTATGAAGTGGAACCACCTTGCCAGTTTTCCAATCTTCAGGAAGGACACCAGTAAGAATAGATTGCTCAAAAATCTTAGTAAGAAAAATTGCACTGTAAATTTTAGTATTCTTAAGAAACTTAGTGTTAATATTATCAATACCACATGATGAAGACACTTTGAGGTTGTCAATCAGCTTAACAACGCCATCAAAATCAAACACAAGCGGGTCCATAGGAAAGTAATCATGATTAGGGTAAGTAACAATAGAACAGCTTACATCCCTAGAAAACGACTGTACAAACACCTCATTGAGGACTTTTGCAGAGTCATCGTTAGACATAACAATGCCATCAGAGTCATAAAGCGAAATAGCCTTGTCTTTCTTGCCGTTAATAACGCTCCAAAACATTTTGACACTAGTTGATAACAGACGGGGCAAGGTTTGGCTGAAGAAAGTTTGTTTAGCGTCCTTAATTGCATTTCTGTATAAATTATCTGCGTTGTGGTAAACCGCCCAGCGCTCAACAGTGTCTGTACGCTTAGCAGTGCGGAACAGGCGTTTCTTTTTATTTGAAAGTCTTTTCAAGGCACTATTAAACCATGGGGACGTGGAGCTATTAGTAAGAAAGCGACGTGGGACGAAAGAATTGATAAGGGAATTGACTTTATTTTTGAACATTGTCCAATTAACCTCGACAGAGCGTTCAAAAAAATTGGATAGGAAAAAGTCAAGGAATTGCGCCAACTCGCTATTTATAGCCTCAAAATCAGCTTTGCCATAATCAAGAAAAGAGTTATTCTTCGCTTTTGTAAAGGCAGATACAGGAGCGCTTAGGTGAAAGTGAAGTAAACAGTGATCGCTGATGGCAGGTAAATACGTAAGAGAGGATGCAAGATCAGGCGCAGTAGAAAGAATAAGGTCCAGCACGTTCTCAGAAGTTGCCGTAACACGAGTCGGTCTAGTAACTATCTGCGTTAACGAAAAATCGGAGCAGAGACTTAAAAACTCGGAACACGCAGCAGAATTTGAAGATATGGTAGGATATTGACCAGACCAATCAATGCCGGGGAGATTAAAATCGCCCAAAAGAAGCAAAGGCATGGCAGGAAACCTTGTACGAATTGTATTCAGAGCATCGTGTAAATCTATAAGAAAGTTTGCTGCGGCATTGGGAGGACGGTAGCACGCGCACAAAATAACCTGTTTATGGCTAAAACGCAAACGCACGCCAATAAACTCAAGAGATGTAACAATGTTGACAAGACAGGACTCAATGCTATCATTTACCGCGATTATGACACCACCACCACGCCTAGATAGCCTATCGCATCGATAGGCTATTGGCGAAATAGGTGATCACCTCTCGTAAGCGCTGTGCCTCCTTGTTGTAATCTGGGGTCAGAAAGTCGTGGACATCCTGAACTAGGCTTGGACTCGGCTGAAAGACGCTCGTTATGTTCGGCTTCTGTTCTATGCCAGACAAGTATGTTGTCCATATACAGTTTGACTCCCGATAGACTTTCAAGTACTTCTGGCATTTGTTTTTAAAAAAATTCCGGAGCTGACGTCGTTCCAAATGGAAGTCGCATGCACGTACTGGTACCGCCCGAATGGAGTAGCAAACGTACAAGTGCTCGCGGTTTTGTCGTAAATCATGCATCGAATAATTACAGAAGCCAGACAGTTGTATCTGAAATAGAGGACCAAGTTCCATGTGATGTTGCTTTAATGCCCTTGATTGCGCGGCTGCGCTACCAATGGCGCTGCAGGTTGCCAGAGCACTAGCCAGCACCGTTACAGAGTTGCCGAAGGAAGCTCGCTCTGGAGGCGGAACAACTGAAGCTCCTCTTTGGCATTGTCACCTTGTCGGGGACTATTCGCGCTTCCAGCAAGACAGACCGCACCTAACGGGAAAACACGTAACTAAAAAAAATTAAAAAAAGAAACAGGTACTTTCCCGACTTCTGCTCCTCCCTTGTAGCCTCTGCGATTACATGTTGCCGCAGGTTGGCGCGATGGGACAGTTGTTCCGATGACTTTGTTATTACTGCCATATAAGCATGTTTTCAGGTCACCCAGAACGCAACCTGCGCTACCGCGTGAACAAGCCTTTGTAGATTTATTATCGTTCATCATCACCGCAATCCTTCAATCGCGTCCCCGAAGAACGGCAAGTCGTTGTGCATACCCACTATCCTTCCAATCAGAGCTCGACGCTCTGACGTCGCCACACACTTTGATCTTCTCCCTTCCTTCTGTTTCTTTGCGTATGCCTTGACCTAATTAGTCATAACCCAGTTAAACGTAGTCAAAACAGTACTGTAAGAAATGGAACTTATTTACGATCTGTTGATCGAGCGCGCTCGCTCATATCGTGGGAGAGTGCGCGGAGGGTGAGAGGAAAGAGAACAGGCACTTGCTTCGTAGATAACGGAAAGTCGTGCAATAGCTGGTCATAATGTACGACTGCACGGGAGAAACTTCGCTTTCCATTCCTATCGCACCGCTAGCATTGAAATAACTTTCTTTCCCAGACGCTACGCACTACGACGTTCGCGTGGTCGAGGCATCAATAGCGCACCAAGTTCACCTTGTAACATAACCGCGAAGCACCACCTAATACACTGTGTTACCGCTGCCTTTGCACAAAATTAGCCCCAGCTTGCGGAACTGGCAAATGTAACGCCTCACCTTTTCGTGAACAGCCTTAAGCATACCCGTGTAGCTGCCGTCTTCTAGGATGGCTCCCACATCGAATCTTCCGGAAAAACAACGTCGTAGCTAGAAGGCGAAGGCGTACAATCAAATCTCCGCGCTCACTTTCTTTGTCCATCGATTCCGTAAGACACTATTTTTTAAAGCAAACTTTAACTTGGTTGTCCGCAAATGTCTCGGAGGAAATTATTTCGATCACTTATCTGCGGCTAATCTATAATGGTTATTATCACTTCGGCTGCTCTGGGCTCTATGGCGGTTTTACGAAACGCCTTTCAGCTCCCCATGTTGATGAAGAGGGCACGCCTCTTTCACCATTCTCGTGTACGCGGACGATTAGTTATTGGCGTCGTTTTTGGTGTTTGCGAAACGCGCAAACATGTTCAGGTGCTCAGTCGACGACAGAGCTCAGTAAGTACGACCGGGGTAGTATTTACGCGGCATACATCATGTTTACACCGCTGTTTCTTTCCTGGAAGACACTCTGTCGCCATGTATTGGGGCCATTTTGGCCACACACGTGTAGATTTCACGACCGCCCGCTCGTCTAAAGTTCGGATAAAAACCGGTATGTATAAAACCATAGTAGCAGCAGCTTGTGCTCCTTTATGTTCCCTAGTACTGTGGTGCAATTGATCACAATAAATAACTCGAGCGAACCGAAAAACACTACCTTCGTGCATACAAGACGCAGAGGGAAAGTTCAAAAACCTAGTGTCCGGAGTGTGTTTGAACCGGGTGGACGTCGCGCTTCTTTCGCCATAGAGGCCGAAACCGTCCTCTAGGGCGGTTTCGCGTATCACACGCACCGGCATTAGTTTTAAAGCGCAGCTCTTAGGCGCACGTTTCCGGCTTGAGCGGCGTCGGCGTAACCGTGAGTTCACGTAACCCCCCCCCCCGAAATCAAGTGACCCCCCCCCCCCGAGGTCACGTGCCCCTCCCCCCCCTTGAGGAGAGGGAGGTGGGATAAGGAGGAAGAGATGAGGGGAGGAGGTTAAAGTATGAGGAGAGGAGGAGGAGGTGAAGGGGAAGGAGGGGAGAGGGGGAGTAGCAGGCAGGATCACGAGGTGAAGAGGAGGGAGGACGGGTATACCCTCCGCTCAGTACCCTTCCCTCCTTCTCCTCAAGAGCTGAGCTCGAATTAGGTGTTACAGGGAGTTGTAAACAGCTTTCATTTTTTTAAGTGTGATTCATGCAAGATGAATTATAATAGTACTCACCCCAGGCAGCACGAAAAATGTGTTATGTGTCTGGCCAGCCTTTGGCCGCTCTCTGGCCAGCTCGGCCACTGGCCACCGGAGATCAGAAGATCACCGGCAAGCGTATGGCCACAGACTAACTCAGTTTTCCTTTGGCCACAGGTGATAAAAAAATGATTGGCAAGCGTCTGGCCACAGACAACTCAGTTTTTCTCTGGCCACCGGTGATAAAAAAAGACCGGCAAGCATCTGGCCACAGAACACTCACTTTTCTCTTGGCCACCGGTGTTCAAAAGATGATCCGAAAGTGTGTGGCCACTGATGCATTATTTCTGCTCGGCTACCAGAGACAAAAAGATGTCTGGCAAGCATCTGGCCCCAGGGCACCCTGTTTTCTTCTGGCCAGAGGTGTTCAAAAGATGATCCGAAAGTGTGTGGCCACTGATGCATTATTTCTGCTCGGCTACCAGAGACAAAAAGATGTCTGGCAAGCATTTGGCCAAAGACCACTCTCTTTTCTTCTGGCCACAGGTGTTCGAAAGATTATCCCAAAGTGTGCGGCCACTGATGCATTATTTCTGCTTGGCTACCAGAGACAAAAAGATGTCTGGCATGCGTTTGGCCACAGAGCACTCTCTTTTCTTCTGGCCACAGGTGTTCAAAAGATGATCCGAAAGTGTGTGGCCACTGATGCATTATTTCTGCTCGGCTACCAGAGACAAAAAGATGTCTGGCAAGCATCTGGCCACAGAGCACCCTGTTTTCTTCTGGTCAGAGGTGTTCAAAAGATGATCCGAAACTGTGTGGCCACTGATGCATTATTTCTGCTCGGCTACCAGAGACAAAAAGATGTCTGGCAAGTTTTTGGCCAAAGAGCACTCTCTTTTCTTCTGGCCACAGGTGTTCAAAAGATGATCCGAAAGTGTGTGGCTACTGATGCATTATTTCTGCTCGGCTACCAGAGACAAAAATATGTCTGGCAAGCATCTGGCCCCAGAGCACCCTGTTTTCTTCTGGCCAGAGGTGTTCAAAAGATGATCCGGAAGTGTGTGGCCACTGATGCATTATTTCTGCTCGGCTACCAGATACAAAAAGATGTCTGGCAAGCATCTGGCCACAGAGCACTCTTTTTTTCTGGCCACAGTTGTTCAAAAGATGATTCATATATGTATGGCCACTGATGCGCCATTTCTGCTCGGCGGCGTAAGTGGCAAGCAATTAAATGTCTGCCAAGCATTTGGCCAAAGAGAAATCACTTTTCGCATGGCCACCGATGTTCAAAAGAAAAAGATGGCAACCAAGTGTCTGGCCACATAATTTGTTTTAACCACTGGTGGCAAAACATACGTTGTCTGGAAAGCATCTGAGGCCGGATTCTCAAAGCGAACTTACGACGAAAAAAGTGCGTACGACATATTTGAGAGAAAATCCGTATTCTCGAAACGAAATTGTCGTAACTTTTGCGCAGGTTACGACAAAATCCTACGACAGCTCCGAAGCTGTCTTACGCACTTTTACGATCAAATTAACATGGCCGACAGCATCGCACAGTTACTTGGTCGCGACGACCAGCGGATATTTATTTTTCTACATGCTCTTCTCGCGCGTCCCGACTTCAAGCAGCAAGAAAAAAGGAAGAAGTACTTGAAGCCGACCACGACGAACATCAACGCTGGATCCACAGACACCCGGGAAAAGCAACAAAGGCAACGATCCCACCGACCAAGCGAGCTCGGCAGAATAGGCCTAGCAGGCACTCCGACCGCTCCGACCTGTTCGGGCGCAGCATTTCTCCGACGGTCCTTGGCCAAGACCGTCTGCCCACGACCGGCAGGCTTGCTGAATGGAATATGCCCGCGTGACCCTTTTGGACCCTTCCCGTATGAATAGTTTGATCGCTAAACCAAATTTCAGAGGTCAATCTCTTTCCCTCGTCATCTCGATCTCCTTGTTTTCCGAGGCAGCGGTGACGAATGCTAGCTGTCGTCGAAAAGGGACTCTCATTGATTCTATCTTCTTGTTTTGTGTGATATAGAGCTAAATAAACGCCGTATGGATTACCTTCGCGAACACGATATGTACACTTTTTTATTAGTATGCCATTTTTATTTTGACACGGCGCTACGTCACTGTCGAGCTATAACAGTCCGTGGTAGCTACGCGATGATGGTCATACCTTTCTTTGCCGAGTGTCATGTCAGTATCGAGTTGCAATCGTAAAAGATCGGTCCCGAAGCGCTTGCCAAGACGCGGGCTAACAGAGCGAATTCAGCACTTCGATCGAACACTCGCGTCCGCTCCGAGTATGAAAAGGTATTTGCGTGGCTCTTGCTGACACTCTCGTAGTTCAAACGTATCTTTTTTAACGTCGGCTCGCTCCTGCATTTCCGCGGCCGCGAAAAAAGCCGCGGCTATTGGTTTCTATCTATGCCGCTTTGCAAACGACTGGCACGGCGCTTTTACCAACAATGACAGGTGTGTTGACTTCGTAGCAGTCAACGAAGCGTTTAAATCGTGTTAGCGTCGATATATCACTGCACGGACACGAACCCCAGTCAAGCGGTGATGAAAAGGCCGCCTGTGTTTGTGAGAAACAGCTTGAACACTAAACGTTTACACACAGACAGGTCAGGACATACATAGGGCTGACTATCAACGAGTAGTTAGCCTGTGTTTGTTATTAAACATCCACGTGCTCCGAACTATGCCGAGCTCTCCGATTGGTTGTTCGTGTTGCCGAAGACACCGTCGCCATAGCAACAACACCGGAAGTCGTTGTTTCTCCGTAAAAGGTCGTAACTTTCCTCCTCTCACTTAAGAACACGTTTGTGAATACCGTTTGCGCCTCATCTTACGATGATCGTAAGTTTACGAACTTCGTAGCTAAGTTGTCGTAGGTAAGAGGTTTTTATGAATCTGGCCTCTGGCCACCAAACACCCACTTTTCTTATGGCCAGCGATGTTCAAAAGGTGACCCGCTGGCTACTGATGCATCAATTCTGTTTGGCTACCAATATTACGAAAAGCTGGCCACTATCTGGAAACAGAGCACTTGCTGCATTTATTTCCATTATAAATAGGCCTTATATCCTTATATGTGTACCGACACTGTACAGCACTTAACATCTGTACTTTTTGCATCCTATTTCAAAAAGGCATTGGGGAGCCAGAAATATTCTGTTTATGTAAATTCCCCAAACAAGCACTTTCCACCACAAGAAGTTTTAAGGTCAGTCTCATGATTGTAAAAACTTAAAAAAATTGTTGACTTCTTCATGCCTGTAACGTGTACATGCAAATATATTTGGCCAACACATTTTTGCAGAGATCAATGACATTTTATTGATTTTTGAGTACATAAGATTTGAGCCTGGCAATGAAAACAAAACTGATTTGCTTCTAAACGTCCATGGATTCCACTGATGTACAATCCATGCACGTTTAGCACGAGTCCAGTTGGGAGGCAGATGTATATGTGGCAGATAAACCTCCCTGGGAGAAACCCGTCTCGGATCTTGAGACAGACTCTGAAACAATTCAGTCGGTCAGGCATAGGGATGCCGCGAACTTTTTCGAACCGAAGTTTCGATGATCGAATCGAGCGGTTCGAAAGGTTCAAAAGATTTCGAATTTTCGAACTTTCTATATCAGGGGTCTCAAACACGCGGCCCGCGTGGCGTTTTCTTGCGGCCCGCGCAGCCAGACATAAGTGAATTTTTTGTATTATTTAATTTGTTTTTTTTTATATTTTTACTTTTGCTCAGCCCAAATGTGTAAAAGCTTGCTAAAAAAAATCCAAGCTGTTCGATTTTGACCATGTGCCAGGATACATGACGCAAACGTAGAGCGCGGTGTCATGCAATTCGCGACTCCAACTAACTATAGGTGGCGCCACTCATTTTTCAAAATGGCGGTTATAGTGAGGGTCGGAGATGCGTGCCGCTGTTGAGCCTGTCTAGTGTGCTGGCTTCACTGGGCGACACAAATTATTTCTGGTAATACGAGGAAGCTAGGGTGTTATGAGCGCAGGTCACCTCTTTACCCTGAAAACAAGAACGTTGTTTAGCGTATTATTTACGCAAGAATGCGCGTTTTAATTCTGGAGCGAAACCGAAACTAACCTCTATTTTGGATTTGATTTCTCGATAAAGGTCTTAATTTCGGATTCTTTCATAACTCAAGATGTGTTTCACATCGTAATCATTTACCTAGAGAAGTTGTTCGCGTAAACTTTATTTTCTGACATACATGTTCGATCCAGGCTAATAATTGTAGTTGTTGAAAAAATCAGTTCTGATATTTGTGTGTTCTCGCTGCCTTTTCTGAACTGCGGGCCTTTTAATAATTTTTGGGTATCTAGATTATTCATTGGTTTAACATTATTCCCAGCCGAAGAATAAGATAATAATTTCAATTTTTACAATATGTCCACAAAACGTATAAAATAATAAACACTGTTCTCACTGCAACAACCGAAAGACGGAATCCGAGTCAGACAGCTGAAGCGTGTGTATTTTATAGCAACGCGTGACGCATAGGACTTTAAATTACATCCAGTGTTTGACTGTTTGTTTATCTTGATAACGATGTCAGAAATTTAAAAGAAAACAAAATTATATCTTTCGGGAAAGACTATTATGGTTAAATGGCGTATTTTCGTGATTTTGGCGTGAATTGGCGGCATACATTGCCGCGATTTGTATTAATAATAATAATATTAAAATTCGGATATTTTAATACGTAATTTTTCAAGCTCTAATATAATTTGTTGCTTATGATCAAATTTCAAACGCGCGAACAAATATGACAATCAAAAGTGTGCTAATTATCGTCACTGGTGCCAATTTTAGCATTTCGAATTACCAAGTGATAAAATAAAAATAGTTTAAAATCAAATAAAACATTCTAGCTAATGTGAGAAATCCACGTAAAATTACATTAATTGTGGGTAAAGTGTATTTTGCTATCCAAGTCGCGACTTTTGACAATCGCAAAACGTCCAAAGTCGCCGCCAATATCATTCCAAACCAAATGCCAAAAAAAAGAAAAAAGATTCAGTTTGTAATTTTTTTATAACATTTAGTTACTTTTATTTTTACGCTCCGTCGTTTTGCCAATCTCAACCTTTCCATATTGAAAAAAAAAAAGCCTACCTGCTTGCACGTCTGCAGCACTTTTTGTTGGCGTTGGAAGCCGGGAAAACTGCAGTGAGTTTTATTATTGCGTATACGAGCGAACGCAAGCGCTGTGTGTTTGCGTTAGCTAGGCGTGTTCCAGACTGCGCTTGCGCGGAGCTAAAAATTGCGGTCTTGAATGGCGTTTGGCGATGAGGCGCAAGCACAACGTGCGGCACGCAACTCTAACACAAACGCACACCGCTTGCGTTTGCTTCTATGCGCAATACTAAAACTCTCCAGTAAGGTACAATCCCATACCGGCTGCAGCACTACGTTGGGACAGTGAAGAGTGTTGTTTGCATTCGGAAATGACATTTCGCGAGCCATGATCGCGAGCAGTTCCGCCGTGCCCGCTGAGCAGGAGAATCGGGGGACCCTCACTAGAGCGCTTCCCGTTTCCGCCGCGGGAGGGCGAGCGCCGAGCTGGAGACGCGAATAGCGTCTGTGCAAGAAAGAGGGCCGCTTTTGGTTAAAAAAGATAGTCGGACCGGACGGAGTAGCCGAGGCGTCGGCAAAGGGCTTCCAAGATTCCTTGGCACAGAGCATCGAAGCATAGCCTCCTATAATCCTGGTCCACACCTTCACACATGCGGATGGCGTATCCGGGACAACTAATCTCCCCCTCCATTCCACCCCACCTTCTTCCTATGCTCCGTTCACCCCTAAGCTGACAATGCGGTGGAAGCTGCACGCTCGCTGGACCACTCAACTGTCGACCTTGAATCATGCGACCACTCCCCTTTCCGCGCACTCCTGCGCGTTGAACGAGGTCAAGCGATAAGATTGGTCCGGCGAACACGTAGCTTCCAGCGCACTGTCAGCTTAGGGGTGAACGGAGTATAACCTCGTCAAAGCGTTGGGTTCTTCCAACCTCCCTTTTGTGTTCATTGTCACTTCACGTATCCTTTGCACCCAAGTTTATCTCAGTCGAAACTGCTGGATGCCATCGTTGTATGCTTCCCTTCAAGTTCTTGGAAAAGCATTTTACCCTTAATGCGGTCACCCCCTCTCAACGCCCATAGTGATCTTCGGTTGACGGTGGCGTTGTGCACCCGAAATTTGCACTGATCAGCACAGGTTGTTACGTTCTTTTTCAACGATTCAGTGTGCAACGTCAACTCTCAAGTAGTCATCTCGATGTCGTTGTCCAAGCCGTCTGCGAAACGGAGAGTTGAAGACGAAAAGCGGCTCTTTCAAGAGCGATGGGAACTATCCTATTTCTTCACGGAATCGCGAGACAAGGTGCTGTGTTTAATTTGTCATCAGACTGTAGCTGTGCCAAAGGAATACAATGTGCGACGTCACTTCATGTCATGCCATCAAGAGAAGTATGAAGCCCTCACCGGAAAGAGCCGCGAGAACACGGTGTCCCAACTTAAGGCGTCGCTGGGAAAACAGCACGACCTGTTCCAAAAGGCGGTCAAAACAAGCGACGAAAAGGTGAGAGCTAGCTTTATTGTTTCCGAGCTTATCGCTAAATCGTCCAAGCCATTTACTGATGGCCTGTGGCTGGTCTGTTTCTGACCCGTGCTGCTGAACGCTGGCTGGCGACTAGCTTTTGGAGGACGGTACCTTGTCCCGATGGAAGGTCAGTGCTTTACTGAGGAGCAAGGTCTACTTTGTCAGGGTTTGTTATTTATGTCGAATTGGGCTTAGGTTGCCAGACTTTCATGATTCGGTGCCGTGATGGATTCATATCCTCAATGCCATGTTAGTAAGGGATAATCTCGTCCATGTGGTTCTAGTTTTCTCTGTTTCCTTCTTCCTCCCATATAGTAACCATGCGCCCGTAAAGGCTGGGTAGCCCCGACCCCTCCCCATCCTCCACATGAGGTTCAAGTTTTGACCTAGCATTCCCACGGCCTTGCTGCCACTGACAACTGCAAGCCAACACTTTCTTCCGATTAGTTGCAAATATGCTTACCTCTATACAGTTTTTACCCCTTCTCCACATTCAAAAGGAACAATGAGGATGATTTTAAGTTTATTTTTCTTACGTGTGTTTTTCGATGCCTTAGGCCCCTGGCATGCCGCTCAATATTTCTATAAAATTCTGGGGTGCCCGTTGCTTTGCCTGCGAACAAGCTGACAATACCAAAACTTATCACGAAAGCGCAGAAAAAACGAGATTCGCGCGCCCTCGTTGCATTTCTCCTTTGTGATGGCGGAGCATGACGTCGGAGGCGAAGTGACTCTTCCTTTACGACGTCACTCAGAGAGTTAATTTCGCTATCACTGGATTATTCGCAAGCAAAGAAATAGGTGTCGCAGAATTCTATAAAAAATTTACCGGCAGCCAGGTCCCCAGGTGTCCAAAAACCCACTTTATTTAAAATCGTCCTCATTGTCCCTTTAAAGGGGCCATGAAACAATTTTAACGTTAAAATAATATGGAACTTGTTAATCTTAGTTTGTTTACCTCAGGACAAGTACGACGAAACACACCCTGTTTCCTTAAAATGTTTCAAGAGCGCTGCATAACTGCCAAAAAATAGACTATTTCCCTGCGGCGTCACTTCGCGTCAGGTGCAGTGTATTGAGTTTGCACCTTGAGCAATTATACACCTGTATATAAAGCTAACCTTTTCTGAATGTTTTCGGTCAAATGTACGTAAGTGCTTTGAAAGCCACATATTCTTGGCATCTAATACACAAAGTTTTGGCCATCTACCCGGAGTCAAGGAAAGCATTCTCTCACCGCTGCCGCTTTGCTACTGATCGGCGATTGCCGAGCGTGAACTTCAGCGCTCGGCAAAGCCAGATATCTCCGGGTCCCCTGGTCTGCCCAGGCTGCACGTCACAATGCCAATGACCCTGAAAGTGGTGTAGAGTTGAGGCACACCACACGTTTCCATCCATTTTATGTTTTATGGAAAAACTAGCCCACTAGGGTATTAATTGTTTTCTGATCTTCATTGAAAAAGTGACAGAAAGCAACTGCCACACTTATTTGGCCAATGTCAGAAAGTCGTTTCATGCACATTAGGACTCAAGATTTTCAGCTACTTTTATTTCTGAATTTGAGATAAATTGTTATTTTGGTTAAATCATATGTGCTCTTTGGTTCAAGGCAGAACTTATATGCTTCCAGTGCATTGAGTGTGTAATCTGACTTCACCATGTTCTTTTTTCTGCTTCATTAGGAAGCATATTTCCGCCAGAATGGCGGAAATAATCACAAGGTGGCAACCAGGCTCGTCCTTACACAGCTGGTAGGGAATTCTGTGGCTGCATCCTGCAGCTGGGCAGGATCCTGCAGCTGGGCAGGATCGCAAGGAACCAAGGAGGCCTTCAGCTTGCAGGGCAACATCCTGGCGCTTGTTCTGGGTAGGTTCCACTAGGTTCTTAAAGGGACACTCAAGTGGTTTTTGAGTTCGTGTTTTGATGATGACAGCTGAATTTAGACGCCCCAAGTATCCCTAAAAACCAAATAGTATAGTCATACGGTGATTATTTCTTTCATAAAAATGTAATTGAAAGCCGCCAAACCTCGGATCCACCCGAAAACGAAACCACTCCCGTTGGTCCTCGCACGCTTATCAAAAGGATCTCGGGCCAATGGCGTTGGACGACGTTCCGTCGCGCAGTGACCCCGAGGTAGCCGCATCGGCCGAACCTCTTTGTCATTCGAGCTTCGATCATGGCGGAGGTCTCTACGCTCGAGGACCTGACGCCGTTGGAGCTTGAAATTTCTCAACGGACAGCCGACCTGGGGATGATTTCCTATGACGCCACTCCGACGTGCGATGTGGACGATAGCAGCGCTTCAGAGTCATGTTCGGATTCCGAGGACGACGAAACGCAGACCTTTTCGGGCGTTCTTCGATTTGCGGTTGGGGCAAGTCGTAACCAAACCAACGTTTGACATCGCAGCGTTACCTCTGGTACGTGATGTCAAACGATGTCGCCACGTTGACTTTCGCCTCGGGGGACGGGGGAAGTCTGGTTCAGACATGTGCAACGAGCGCGTACCTACGACTGCGTCCGTTGCAACCGGAGCGACCGGAACGACCGCTCTGCGCCGCGCGTACACACCTGCAACCACTACAAGCGCAGCGGATCGCCGTCAGCTGTTTCAGCGGCCCCTCTAAAAAGGGGACGCACTGCTACTCAATGCCGTAACAGAATAGAGACAGACAGTTTTCTATAGCCTAAAGCTTTATTATTGATTTTTCTTGATAGGCTTGCAGGGTACAGTGGATGAAAAAAATAAAATAAAAAGATGCAGTACGCCGTCTTGGACGATCACGACTCCAATACACGACATTGCAATAGTACAAATATCGCCACACGCATTTTCTAGGATTATAAAAGACAATGTAATCTTAGCAGCGATATAGCAACGTAGAAATATGATTTCGTGATCAGATAGACTGCGAGCGTTCAGGATTGCTAACACTAATCACTTTTTCTCCGGTGATGAAAACGCGTGAAACTTCGCGTCCTTTATACGGTACGCGCCAGTAATACCTTGAACTTGAGCACACGCATGAAATGCGCCAAATAAGAAATCCGGGCGATGTTCGAGGACACAAATGCTTAGAAAGCACCACTGTAGTCGAAGTAAACAAACACGACGGCACGGGCGTTTCTGCTGTCTTGAGAACAGCCACGACATCGCCGCACGAGTAGGTGGATCTTCCCTTCTAGTACGTGCTGGGTTATCATAGCGACACACGACAAAAATTCAAAGTCAAGGACAGCGCTTTTACGCGGAACGATGAGCTTTCACCACGCCGTCCACGTCGACGATCACCACCGACGCCATGTGCGCGCAGATACGTGTGCTTCCGCGCATCCCGGGAGAACGGGAAATTCACCCCCGCGGAGGAAGGCAAGGAGAAAACGTAGTCCCTTGTTTGTGAAACGATAATTGCAGTATCGCGTATTCTAAACTAGAACTATTTTACGTCTTGTGAAATTATCATGCACAACATATTTAAATCAACTGAAAATTGTTTCTTTAGCGAAACTTTACAAAGGCCGCCAAAATTTTCAAACATACGATAATTTCATTGGTCCTCGCAAGTACAGGAAAGAGTCCGCACGTATTTTATTCCTGCGTGATTAATAGGCGGTTCTGCCTTCTAAAACTGAAGATACTCATTCACTGACACTTCCTTAACGCCATCGCACCAACAAGTAGCTTCTCCAAAAACCGCTTGAGTGTCCCTTTAACATGAGATCCCGATTGTTTTGCCCTTACGAATTTCGATTGTCCAGGGATTATCAAACACGGCACTAGAACTTACCCTGAAATCATTGGGAGATTCACGCAGAAAATCCATAGTGAAGTCGCGTTTGGTTTCGGGTGCTACCTTATCTCTTTGTATGTATGGAAAGTGGTATTCACATTCTCATTTTATGCATGTGCACATCATGAAGTCACATCTTAAAGAAAGACATCTAAGCACTACTGCATGATGCATGTTAAATACCCCAGACTAGCAGTCGTTCTGCACTGGCTAAATTGCTCATCTATAGGGGGAAATGTGGCATTCATTCGAGGTAGACCATAACCTTGCTGTCTAATTCCTCAAAACACTTCAACGTTTTTACTTTTTTCTACCACAATCATATACGACTGCATGTTCGGTCTTCTTGCCCTTCGGTTCCACCATTTCTAATTTCTGATGGGTTAGAACTCAACTGAAAGTGCTGTTGAAAATGACATAACAATATAGTAATTAATAATTGTTAAACACTGGCACAATTTTAGGGAAAAGAGTCCAAAGGCAAATAACCTCATTCCGCCTAAAATGGTGCCACAATCATGTTTTGAAAGGTTCCCAAGACTATGCTTTTCTTACAGAGTGGAATAGTTTTCCAACATTTATATATACCTCTTACTGTCCTACATGCGAACAGGGCTTTTTAGTTGATTTACTGATAACATAAAACTATTGTAGCAGCATATGAATTTAAATAATGCTATTGCACACACCTGGATGCATTGAACTTAGCAAGCAATCAGGATGTTTGTACTCATGTTTTACCATTATTGTAGTATATGATTGATTTGCCTACGGTATAATGTGAATTTGTCTTTGACATAAATACAGTCAAACCCGACCATATCGAACCCGTTTACATCAAATTATTCCTTATATCGAACAGTTTTTGTGCACAGTAATGTTGCAGTGATAATATATAGCAAAAACTACGGTTACATCGAACAAAAATAGCAGCCGCTACCGATATATCAAACTTCAAGCAGCGCAAAATTGCGCCCAGAAGTTAGCTTTCCCCAATGCAGGCGGGTGCGTTGGGGAAAGTCAGCTCGCAGAGCAAGCTGCCTTTTTTCTTCCGGGCAGCCGCGTCGACCGGCCTGCCCGAACTGCCAAGAGCGCCGTTTTGCACTGCAAGTTAGGTTTCCCCAACGCGGCCGTCTGTGTTGGGGGAAAGCCAGCTCGCAGAGCAAGCTGTCTTTTTTCTCCCGCGTGGCCACGTCGACTTTTCTAAATGTGGTGTGCTTGTTTGTTGTCAAATTACCCGCTATATCGAACTGGTAGACGGTTTTTTGCGAGTTCGATAGAAACGGGTTTGACTGTATTCCATGTCCTGCAGGCAATAATTGTTATGAATGATTTGCTCACTTGATAGTTTTTTTTTGCATATCTGACCGATGCATATCATTTTAATTTTTTTCAGCTGCACTGAAGCCCAAGTTCGAAGAGGCAGACAAGGCAACTGTGGCGTCCGTCGCCAAGAAATGGATTTACGCATCTAATGACCGTGACGGAGGACGCAGTCTCCGTAGGGCAAGCAAGAAATAGAGCATACACAGAAAAAAATAAAGGAAAGAAGTATATGTATCAAAGCAGTTTTTTTAGCATTATTCCTGGGCTCCCTTTTGAAAGAACTGGCTCTGGCTAAAAATGCATAGCTATTCTTTAGCCAAGATGGTTGTTAAACTTTGACCAGAGTCCAGGCCTTTAGATGTCTGGACTCTGGTCAAAGTTGAAGGACCCGAGCCTGGTCTCAATTGAATAGCCTATATGCATGGTTTTGTTTATCAAATCGGCCTGACCCGCAAAAGTTCAATGGCCAGACTCTGGCAAAAGTTCAACAGCCTGCTTCTGGCCGAAATAGAACGGCCTTACTTTGGCCATAGTTGAACAGCCATAACCTGGCCAATGCTGAACGGCCTCAATCTGGCCAAAAGTGAGCGGCCCTAATTCGGCCAGAGTAGGATGGCCTTAATCTGGCCAAAGCTGAACAGCCTCAATCTGGCCAAAGGTGAGCGGCCTTAATTCGGCCAGAGTAGGACGGCCTTAATCTGGCCAAAGCTGAATGGCCTCAATCTGGCCAAAGGTGAGCGGCCTTAATTCGGCCAGAGATGGATGGCCTTCATCTGGCCAAAGCTGAACGGCCTTCATTTGGCCAAAGCTGAATGGCCTCAATCTGGCCAGAGTTGAACGGCTTAACTGTGGCTAGGGCTGAGTGGCCAGAGGATGGCCAATTGAAACCAGCCAATCAACGGCCACAAGCTGGCCGTCCTTTGGCCGGTCACATTCTGAGTGTTCGGCCACATTTCGGCCACTCTTCGGCCAGAGTTTGGCCGTTCTACTTTTACTTGGCCAAATGACCATGTAGGAGCATCTTAGGAACATCCCTGGCCAGAGAATGGCCAGACAAAAATGAACGGCCAGAGGATGACTGGCCAGAGACTGGCCAGACAGTTGGTGCTGCCTGGGACCTCTGCCCTAAACTCATAGTCTCTGCACACCGAATGGCGTTCGGTCAAGTTACAACTGCCACGATGGTCACTCAAGATCCTAATGTAGTCAAGAAAGTCAGCACCGGAGTGCGCGGACAACACAAAAAGAACAAGTCTTACGTGATATTCAATGCTGCGCTGATGTTGTCGAAGACTGAACCAGTGAAACCATGTAGTTGCATCTTTCCATTCTTCTCGTACAGCATGACGTATGGCGTGAACTACGAAGTTGAAGAAAATAGCAAATTTGGGTTGAATTAGATGCACCCTATTCCGATCCACTTTTGCTCTTATGGTGCCCGGATCGCGTACCGACTTATCTCTTTAGCGCCCTATTCAGCCGATGCACCAAAAGTGGTCCCGAAGTAACAACAAATAACGTCTCAAAAGCCGCACTCTTATCGCATAAACACACCCAACCGCCAGAATGTAGCGATCCTGTCGTTGGGCGTAGATGTTATTTAAAAGAACACTAGAGAACCCGAGTGTCGTTCTCATCATGGCGTTCCAACTCCTGGCTGTCCGAGTTTCCATAAACTTTCAAGCTGGACAGCAACCTGCAGGAGGACGAGACGTCTGCCACATCCACTACCGCTGCTCTGGCACCGCCAGGGTTGCGGATGGTGGCACCATGAATATTTTATGACGTCATCAGGGAGAATCTAGAGACCACTTTTTGTTTTGACGCGGTAAACACACCAGTCAGAGGCGCGTTTTATGCACCCTACTGGTATCACTTACCGGCACAGCAGTCACGTTCAGGGTGACGTTGCTGAACTTCATTATTTCTCCCTGAAAGCTGGAGGCGTTGTGGTTTATTCGATTGGAAACAACAACTGCAGTAACAGCATGCGGCTATTTGTTACATGTAAGTGTAGGTTGTGCTATAGGGGATATTCACGGTCCGCCATATTGTTGGGCGTTCGCACCAGATTCTCAGGATCATACACGGCGACAACTTTTTCTGTGCTTTTCAAGAGCGAACATCGCGACTGCAGAGCTTTGATCGGCGCTCAAAATTCTGGAGAGCACGGGAACCCAGAGTTTTCGTCTTCTACGCCTGCGAGGAACAGACAAGTATGCACGTCCAACGTACTTTCCACACATTCAAGATCGTTGTCCTTGAAAGACAATAAAAGGAACCTTTTTCCCAAAAGCTTTCCGATCAGTAGGCTTCAGAACGCGTGAAGTCGTGCAACTCCGTGCGGCAGTCCGCTACCGTCCGTGTTTTTGCCGGGAAAAGATTCCTCCGCCACCGTACCATTTTTCCTTCACCGAGGCTTTGAGCGTGCTCATGACGTGGGTCCGGGCAGCCACTCACACGCTCTGCTGCCTGTTAGTGAAGGCCTTCACCGCTGTTCAAAGCCGAGCTGAGCTGAACCTCGCGAGAGGGAAAAGGTTAGGACATTTGTCTGAGAAGGCGAAGCCTTTTCGCGCGAGTGGAACCCAAACGGCCGGACTGAATTCACCTTCCTCCCGTGGCAACGGCGGTCTTGTTCACGGCAGAAGACATAATCAAGTCACAATTAGCAGGTCGCTTGATGCGTCAAATGTGACGAGCACCGACGTCATATAAAATAGTTAAAGCAAGGAGGAAAGCCGGGAGGTTTGCCTAGTGGATCTCCAAAAATAGGACGGACGGCCAGACTTCAACTTTCACTTCATACGGCGTTGAAGTGCCGCTTCACGCGTTTTGAAGTATCCTGTTTGAACATCAACTGAGCATGCGTTCTCAATACCGTCAGACTATATGCCGCCGGACGGGGAAGGAGGGTGGGGAGGTGACGACGGTGCTGGTAGGGTAGTAGAGTAATGGTGGTAGTTTGGTAGAGTAATATTCCGTCGCTTCCCCCGTATTGTTTACAATAAAGTTTTAAAATACCTGTGGGAAAGTGTATGCTCCCCCCCCCCCCCACCGTTCTGTCGCAAGTGCCCATGAAAAGCACCGGTAGCAACTCACATTGTGAGAATATCATGGAAAACGTTTCAAGTATCCCGCCTTCAGTGCGCTCTCACTCTCTTCTACAATGCTCCGGCTTGACGTGAGTATCACGGAAAGCTAACGCACGGCGTAAGAAAACCAGAGCGTGCTGGAAGCCAGACATTCAAAAGAGACGCCCCGTCGTTCTCATCTCGTGCGGAATGTTTGACATACCAGTCCCGAGCAGAACTGAGGGACGCTTTATCGGATAGGCACGCAGCAGATTTCGTCTTCTGGCCGTGCCAACTAAGAAGGAACGCAAAGGATTCACTTCTCCCGGAGAGTCTTCTTCCTCTAGCGGAACTCTGAATGATCATTTTGTTTTATACTCTAACAAACCAAGATCTTGTCTTGCCGTGACCTTTGTTCATTTCCGTGTGTACATAACTCGCAAAAGACCAGACACACAGGCACAGAGCGGAACATATGTATAAACATAAACAAGGCATCGAGTCGATGGGCGACTAAAAAGTACACCCACTTTGCATATGCATTTCAGGATATTTTTGTTTCTTTGTTTTAGGAAGCTGAGAGTTCAGAGCACAACCCATTTTGACTCGATGTCGGGAACTATTACCATTCATGCGTTTAAAGATGACGACCCTAGATTACGAAATTGAGCGCTCGTTGCCGAAGTACGTAAACAAAATGGGCGGAAGAAAAGATGCCAAAGCAAACGATAAGCGGCGATCAATGTCCACCATTGAGCTGGGGCAACTAAACGATTTGCATTCAACGTAGAGATTTTGATCCCAGACTGAAATGACAATTCGAGTTCAGTCAATCGCTGTCAACGTGAGCCAGGTTGAAAGATTTACACACGCACAAAAGTCACAAGTTAAGAGAGATTGATTGATTGATTGATCGATTGATTGATTGACTGATGGATCGATCGATCGATCGACACGATTGATTGATTGATTGATTGATTGATTGATTGATGTCCTATGGGGCAAGGGCTTCAAGGCCAAAATGCGCCGAGAGTTGAAACTATTCTATAAGTTGTGGCAAGCGACAAGCAGAGTGTGTAGTAGCGCTGCGGTGACCGACAGGAGCGTGCCACGGGCACGGGGCGCGAGCTCGAACGATCGCGTGCGTGGCTCACGAGGGCCTCGGCAGCAGGGACTCGAAGCCTGGCCTGAACCTAGTAAAGGTGTGTTTTTGCTGTGTCCTGCCTTGCGTGTCTTTCTTGCAGGCGAGCAGTGGGACAGATCCCCACAGTATTATTTGGCGCTCGACGCGGGGCCTACTGCTCTCCCGTGAGATGGACCTCAGGCCTTTTAGCCCGTTTTAAGGCTCTGTTATACTCCGACGTAACGCGCGCGCCAGCGAACGCTGGCCGAAGTCGGCTACGTCACGTCAGTCACGCCGCGCGCGTCGAAAATTCGCCCTCTTTATACTCCGGCAGACCAGGCGGCTCCCGCGGTGCGCGTCGGTGGTCCGCCAGCGCGGCGCATGCGCAGAATCTGACTACGAGGGCACGTTTCCTGCGAGAGTACGCCACTGGTTCCTTTTCGTTTCGAATAGCAGACGAAAATTCTCGCGCTTCTTGACCTCCAAGTTCGAGCGATAACGTGGACGTACCTTGCACGACGAAAACTCGCGCTTGCACTGTTGGTGCACCGCCTGCGCCGCAAGCGTAGGCGGGCAATGTACATACGGTACATCTTTGACAAGCGCACGGTCTACGGTACTCAAGCTTCCTCGTGTCGTAGACACACGGGTGAGGACGAATTCCCTCGATCAGCTTCTCGACGACCGAGTCCGATTCTTCGAACCTGACGCCGCACAAGTGGGGCTCCTGTCGTCTGCTATTGCTCGTATTCGCCGCGCTTCCCGCGCGAGGGCTGCCGGGAGCCAGCGCGTGATGCATCCTGGTCCGGCGTCGCTGGCGCGGCCGGCGCGGAATACGGCATGCTCCATTTTGGCGTCGAGGCGGTCAGGCGGCGTCGAACGCCGCCGGTCGCGTCGGTTACGCCACGACGCCGGAGTATAGAGCGCCGGGTTTTCGCCGACGTGACGTCGCTGTGACGCGCTCGCACGCGCGCGCGCGTTACGTCGGAGTATAACAGAGCCTTTAGGCGGTTTTAGCCGGGTTTTTCGCGCTTTGACTTTGCACTGCCCGTTAGGCCTACATGGCCGTCCGACTAGGCTTCGGCCACCGGACGCCATCTTCGCCATCGCGGCTTGGCCGTCGTCTCTATTGTGCATAGTGTATATTAAGTGTTCTTCTTCTGTCCCTTTGTGCTCTTTTTTGTTCGGTTTTTGTGTTTTTTCATTTTCGCGGCCGCTTTCGCAATGAGCCGCCGCGGAGCCGCCGCTGACCAAGCCGAGAGCGGAGACGAGCCTGACGCGGAAGGCCTCAGGGCTCGGGCGGCCAACCTATGTGACACGGTCACACAACGTCTGCTGCTGGCTGACCCGGGACTTCAAGGTCGTGGCCCGCGTCCCCAGGTGCCGGTCCCAACCTACACCGGCTACGACGACCGGAAATCCATGGCCGACTTCCTCGCAGAGCTGGCGGCCTACAAGCTTGCTGCGGGCGCCTCGGACGAATACGAGCTCGCGCGCGTTTTGCCCGTTGCGTTGCAGCTAGGCGCCTGCAGCCCGCTGGTGGCGCATCGTGGCCCCGTTCCTGTCCTGGGAAGACTTTCGGCGGAGGTTCCAGGACAAATTTATTCCGCCTGAGTACCAGTCTCGAGTCCAGCAAGAACTGGAGCGCCGAACCCAGCACCCGGACGAGACCCTGGTCGAATACGTCCGGGTGATGCAGGAGCTCTTCGATAGGGCCTGCCCAACGACACCGGAGTTGGACAGGGTATGGCAATCAAGGTATGGCAGCGCTCCAGCGGGACGATCCTGAGTTGCGTGCACTGATCGACCACTTGAAGGGACGAGGGGTACGATTCCCCGAGCCTTCTCACGTGACCTGCCAAGATTCGCCGCCCGGAGAGGTATCCTCTATAAAGAGAACTTCGGAGACAACAACTCGACGTGGCTCCTGGTGATTCCTGGCAGTCTTCGAGAAGAGATCTTCCAAGCATGCCACGACGACCCAACATCTGGTCACCTTGGCTACGGTAGGACTCTTGCACGGATCCGAGAAAAATACTACTGGCCCAAGCTCCCGAAGACTGTCCACCTCTACGTCCGTTCGTGCCACGAATGCCAACGACGCAAGAAACCACCGACGAAGCCGGCAGGTCTCCTGCAACCGATCGCTCCCCCGACTGCACCATTCCAGCAGATTGGAATGTATCTTCTCGGACCTCTCCCACCGTCGACGAAAAACCGACTCCGGTAGCTGACTTGACAGGGGCTCTGGACAGGCAGTCGGCGTCGCTGTGTTTTTGGCCTGACTTGTAGACCACGGTCACGTCGTACTCTTGCAGTCGTATGCTCCGCCAAGCGAGGCGTTCCGATGGGTCCTTCAGGCTTGCTAATCAACACAGCGCGTAGTGGTCGGTGACCACCCGAAATGGACTCCCGTACAAGTATGGGCGGAATTTCGTGATGGCCCAGACGACGGCCAGACATTTAATCTCGGTTGTCGAGTAACTGCGTTTCGCGTTCGGCAGCGTCCGGCTAGCGTATGCGATCACGCGCTCCGCACCGTCTTGTCGTTGGACCAGTACAGCTCCGAGGCCTGTATTACTGCCGTCCGTGTGAACTTCCGCTTCGGCTGATTGGTCGAAGTGGCAGAGAATCGGTGGTGACTGGAGCCGTCACTTTAGTTCGTCGAATGCCTGTTGTTGTTCTCCACCCCATTCGAAGTTCACGGCGTCTTTCGTAAGGTGAGTGAGCGGCGCAGAAAGCTTGGCGAAATCCTGAACGAATCGCCGGTAGTATGCGCAAAGTCCAAGGAATCTTCGGACGGCCTTTTTGTTGGTGAGCGGTGGAAAGGCCGCTACGGCGCGAGTTTCATCAGGGTCGAAACTTACACCTTCGTTGCTCACAACGTGGCCCAGGAACTTCAGTTCGCCATAGAAAAACCGGCACTTCGTCGGCTTGAGGGTGAGTCCTGCGGTCGTCGGCTTGAGGGTGAGTCCTGCGGTCCTGATTGCTTCAAGAACGGCCCGAAGGCGTCGCGCGTGCTCGTCGAAGTTGACCGAGAATACCACGACGTCGTCGAGGTAAACGAGAGAGCTCTGCCATTTGAGGCCTGACTAGATGGTGTCCATGACACGTTGGAACATTGCCGGCGCCGTGCACAGTCCGAAGGGCATCACCTTGAACTCATACAGTTCGTCGGGCGTGACGAAGGCAGTCTTTTCATGGTCCCGTTCATCGACTTCGATCTGCCAGTAGCCACTCTTAAGGTCCATCGACGACAAGTATCGGGAGTGGCGCAGCCGGTCCAGGGTGTCGTCGATGCGGGGAGCGGATACACGTCTTTCTTTGTGACCGCGTTGAGCCGCAGGTAGTCAACACAGAATCGAACCGTTCCGTCAGTTCTTCTTCACCAGAACGACTGGAGAGGCCCACGGGCTGCTCGAAGGCTGAATGATGTCGTCGTGGAGCATCTCTTGTACGTGTTCCTGAATGGCCTATCGTTCCTTTGGGGAGACCCGGTACGGCGGCCGATGCACAGGGAGCGCTTCCTCGTTGGTAATGATGCGGTGTTTAGCAACTGATGCCTGGCGCACCCTCGACGTCGTCGCAAAGCAGTCGCTGAATTCGTCGAGGAGGTCTCCGAGCTGTCGTCGTTCCGTGGCTCTGAGCTTGGGGTTAACGTCGAGTTGTGGCGGCGGTGTACTGTACGGCTGACATGGCGAGGGCTCGTCGGAAATCATGGTGATTTCGGCGTCGGCCCGGAGTTCCGCGACGTGTGCTACAGCGGCACCTTCCGTGAGGTGCTGCGCCTCCGGTCTAAAGTTCGTCACGAGGACCACAGAACGTCCATCCTGCAGCTCTGTTACGCCCCTTGCGACGCCTATTCCTCTTCCGAGAAGCAGTTGGACATTGCCTGCCAGAAGGACTTTCCCGCTGGCAACTGCATCGGTCACGACGGGCACAAGAACACTCGACCGTGGCGGCAGGTTCACGTGGTCCGCAATGACTCGGACGGCGGCTGGCGACGTTTTGGATCCCCTCCGGATGTAGCACGGGCTTTCGTAGCGTCAACCTGTTTGCTCCAAGGTCGATCACCGCACCGTACTCACAGAGGAAGTCCATGCCAAGGATGACGTCTCTCGAACAGTCTTTGAGGACGACGAATTTCACGGGACAGGTCTCCCCGTGGATGTCCATGCGCGCAGTACACCTTCCCACTGGTGTGATGAGATGTCCGCCGGCGGTTCGTATTTACAAGCCATCCCACGGCGTCATCACTTTCCGAAGGCGGCGAGAGAGCTTCCCACTTAAAACCGAATAGTCTGCTCCGGTGTCGATGAGTGCCTTCCCTTCGTGGCCGTCGATGACTATGTCGAGGTTATTGCACACCGTCGCAGAAGCTTCGCTTTGATGCGTCTCGTCGCTAGTGTGGGAACCCTCCGACGCTTGTGGAGGATGTTTCCGATGGTCGCCTTCGGCAACTCTACCTCCAGGGGTTGCCGCGCTTAGTTTCCCCGACGAGGGGCGAGGGGCGACCGGCTCTAACGGCGTGATCTGCGTAGAGGCGATGCTGGGCGGTGGGGTGACGGTGATCGGAAACCGCGGCGGGGAGACGGTCCCGGGGATGGCGACCGGCGGAGGTATTCGTCGATGTCCCGAGGGCGCTCGCCGTAGCGTGGTCGCGGGTCGTCGCGGTGGAAGCCGCGTAGCCCCAGCTCCGGTACGGGCGTCGCCGGTACACGTGGTCAGCTTCCTCGCAGTGGAAACAAAGCGGGCGTCGATCGGTCGTTCGCCACACGTCGGTTTTCTCGGCGAGGGTCTCTCCGGGCGGACGTGCTGGACTTGTTCTTGGCGTCGAGGGTTTTGCGGCGTTGATTTGTTCCGTCGAGATGACGCCTGGTATTGACGGGCAGCAGGCAGTGGTTGGTGGGCTACAGCGGCGTAGCTCAGCGTCGGCTCCTTTTGCGCCACCATGGTGCCGGGATCCTCTGGCCGGAGTGTCCGGTGAATTTCTTCACGGACAGCCTCAGCGATGGAGAGAAATGCCGGAGGACTGGCCGCAGGTAGCAATTTCTGGAGCTCCTCCCGGACGACGTCGCGGATAACCTCACGGATGTCCCGGGTACGGGCGCCGATGTCGTCGTTAAGCAGCGTGGAGGAACCAACGCCGGAATGTCGTTGGTAGTAGGAGGCGCGTGCTTGGAGGGCACGCTCCATGTTCGTTGCCTCCGTGGCAAACGCTTCGATGGTGGTCGGCGGGTTGCGGACGAGGCCCCAAAGACGTCGTCCCTCACCCAGCGCATGAGGACACGCACCTTCTTGTGGTCGGCGGCTTGTGGGTCGGCACGCGCGCTCAGACGCAGGACGTCTTGAACGAAACTGGTGACGCTTTTGTTGGGGCCTCGCGTCCTCGTCCGAAGGAGGTCCTCGGCCTCTCTTCCTTCAGTGCTGACTGGCGAACGTCCCTCGGAGCTCTCCTTTCAGCTGCTCCCATGAAGGGACCAGCTGAAAGGCTGGTCCCTTATCGAGGTTTCATGATTCTCGAGCCAGTTTCGCGCCGTGGCCTCGAGGGAAAAATAAACGTTTTGCAGACGCTGTTCGGGAGTCCATTGGTTGTGCAGCGCCTCCCGTTCGTATTGCTGCAATCAGTCTTCGACGTCTTCGTAGATCTCGCCGTGGAAGGACGTCGGCGAACGAGGCGCGACGGGCAGATAAACGACGGGGGTGCTGCTGTGGTCTGCGTCGTCGATGAAGCCATCGTCGTTATTGCTTGCCTTGTCCTCGTCGGGAGTGGTCCGAGTTCAGGAGCTTGTCCTTGAAGATGGCGGCTGGCACGATGCTCCGAGTCTTGAAGAGAAGGTCGTCGGGAAATGGGGCTCTGAGCGAGTTCTTGTAGGGGTACGTTGCACGGGTTTCATACCCTGCACCTCCACCAGAAATGTAACGAATTAAGGCGACGAGAAGGCGAACAGTGAACTGAAAGATAACGATTTAATGGGCGAACTTCTGCCAACAAAAAATAAGTAACGAAAGGCCGTCGATTCAGGCAGAAAAGCAGGAGGCGATTCGGCGGCAAAACAGAGAGCGCGAGTGAGACTGACTCGACAAGATCGCGGGCAGCTGCTTATCTAGAGTGCGTCGTTATCTCGAAAGTTCGGCAAAAAAGTGCGAGGGTCGCGCGCCGGGCGAGGATGAACTGGCACTTTTGAGAACAACAAAGCCGAGGGAAAGTTACGTCTGGTGCGGGAATCTTCCTAGAAGACCGTGACCGAGCGTTGATTTCTCGGCTCTGCGGGCGGCAATGTGTGTTTCATTATTCCAGTCACGTTGCCACTGTGTTCGAGTGCGACACTTCAAAGGGATGTGGTAGTGTTTGTATGGTATTTTATGTCAGGTCTATTTGTTTCTCATTTGCAGAGGTTGCAGCACTCCATCAGCCGTTTCATTACCTGGGATGCCGACGTGGCTTGGGACCGAACAGAAAATGATTCCATTCTGCTTGCATGAAGCAGCGATAACAACTAACTAGAACTTTTTTTGTTGTACAATCAACAGCTAACAACAGACCATAGAGCTCTGCTGTCAGTATGGTGGCTCCATTGTGGATTATCTTGACTTGCTTCACCGATGGCCTATCATAGAGCACCCAACCGCCGAGTTCGCTTCAGTCCCATATGTAAAAAGACCTACCCCATGACTTTATTCAGTGTATCTTTTTTGGAATGTTTAGTCAGTTTAAGATTGCAATTTATGCTATGAAAACGCCACAGGACTATAATGGTTAAGCATTGAACTTCTGAAGGGCTGAAATCTAATCCTAATGACCGAGCAGAAGTCATATTACAAATTGCAAAAGAAGGAACAACAGCTGGTTTATTTTCAAACGTACTCTGGAACCTGGTGTTTTCAAGGTTATTATGAGTAGGGTGCTGAGGGTCAGAGCAAACTGGAATAGAATACATAAACCCCAGGGCACTCTTACTACTTTCAAGGGATGATTTATTGGCTCCTGCATAGAGACTAGGTTGCCGAGGTGGTGCAGAAATTCTCCAGTAGCCAATCGCAGTCGTTGGTAGTGGTGCGGTCCAACATCTTTAGGACTGACGCTCAGGAAGAGCCATACACAACGCTCCCATAATAAAGCCTGGAGGAAAAACCGCCCGGTATATGCGTGACAGACATAGTCAATCGGAGCCCCATGATACATGTGAGAGAACCTTAAGTATATTCAGTGACTAGAGACATTTAAGTTTTAAGTTTCTAATATGTGTAAGAAAACTCAATTTCGAATCAAATACGAGTCCCAGAAATGTGTGTTCAGCTTTTGTGGCTATTGACATTTCATGCATTTTTAAAGAAGGTTCTTATAGAACTCCACGCCGGCGAGAAAAACACAAACAAGACGTTTTCTCTGGAGAAAATTCAAAACTGGTTGTGTCAGCCAATTTTTTGTAAATTGTTAATTTCCAGTTAGACCAGACGTTCACATATTGAAGCATTACAGGACGAGACAGAAGTTTGAATATCATCTACCTATATGAAATATTGCACGGAAGAAGGTATAGCACGGGCGATCGAATTCATCCTTACAAAAAAAAAGTACCCTAACGATGCCTCCCTCAAGAACTTAATCTTGGAAAACGTTTTTGGAAAGGATTGTTCTGAATTTAACATAAAAAGTGCGACATTGACAAGTAACTTTGAATAGCACCATAAATTCTACCTCAAACACCAACACCAAACAAATCATATAAATTTCCAAAGCGCCTGGCCGTATCATGTGCCTTCTCTAAATAAAAAAAGTCGGAAAAAAGTCTTGCCTATTTACAGGTCGTAAGTCGAACCAGGGTCGCAAGGTCGCAAGTCGAACCAGGTACAAGGTCGCAAGTCGAACCAGGTTATCGAGCGTGGATCAAAACGAGCAGACTGCAATCTGATATTTGTCATGAAGGCTGCTCTTTTCTGGGTAATACATAAGCCTTTTGTTGATAATTCTCTCCAGTGTTTTTGAGAAACAGTTCGTTAGTGCTATCGGTCTGTGACTGGATACACATGAAGCATCTTTGCTTGGCTTAAAGGTGTACTCCGGTGATTTTTTCATGGTCTCCGGTCGAATTGAATTTACAATTTTGGTCCTCACCCTGTTTTTCGAACTGAAGGTCTCTAGTGCCAACAGCGAAGAAGTGACGTCAGTGAAAGGCGGGGGTTCACTCTTTGGACTGTAGAATTTGTTCCTAATTGATTCGAAACAGTTTCATAGTATCAAAAGAATGCTTTGGAAGCTCGCCCCTGTACTCGCTCTCCAGCACGGAACAAATGATTGGCCTATTCTAATTTTAGACTGCTTGCTCGACTGGCAAGGCTGCCTGCAACTGACGTCACGGCATTGAAAAGTGCGGGTATATTTTAATGTGTTTTTTTGCATTATTTTCATCTGCCGATTTTACAATAACTGTTATGAATTTTGCGATGCCAAATAGCACACCGGAGAGGGTAGAGGCCGGGGAGTCAGAAAATATAGTTAGTTCAGCTAGCTCAAAAAACCTGTGGATACACACGCAAATGTTCCACGCCGCCATTATAATTTTAAAAAGGACCGTGCATCCCAATCAGCTAAAAACTGTGGTTGTGCAGAGCGGTAGTGCCTGTCTCACGACTTTACTAGAGGTAGTGGCAGTTCGCCTTCTTCTTGACCGCCTTATCACACTGGTTTCAATCTACCTGCCACGAAATATTTTATTGAATTTACATGATCATCAAGGGCTGGTTGGCCAGCTTCCATAACCTATTTCTACAAACTTTGATGGGATATTGATTGCGGACCACCTCATGTGGGGAAGTGCTATCCACGACTCCCATGGTGGAGTTATTGAACGAGTTTTGTTGTCATCCGACGTTTACCTTCTAAATAAAATAAATCCGATTGTTTAGTGCATCTCATATTACTTTCCCTTTCATTGATTTGACTCCTTATCACATTCTTTACTTCTATGCTTTTCTCAGGTTTCAGACAGTATGTTTGGAAATTACCTTTATTCTGTGATTGTAGAAACTACGGTAGCAATCCATTGACATTCGACCCACATCCCCAGGTGGAAATTGGACAAGCAGACTGGGCTGTTTTGGTTAAAAGTGTTACTCGACTCCGCCGAATATTTTAGCATGACCGCTGAGAATCTTACCTTAAATATTACGAACCGGATCATAAATTGAGCATCTATTTCCAGTCCACAAGCATCTTGAAATCTTCCGAAGCGGTGCAAGACTTGGTGGATTAAAGAATGTACTGCTGCACTAAAGTATCGATAGAAAGCCTGGGGCACTTTTTGCCACTACCTCACTCTCTGGAACAAAATAGAGTTTATAAAATGTAAAGCAAAGACTTGTTGGACAGGGAAGAGGGCCAAGAGGAGATCGTGGATGAAGTGTGTTTTCAAGGTGAACAGTTTTGTTACTACGAAAGAGGTGTGGGACCGAGTAAGAAAGATTGGGGTCCACTATCCTTCTTTTATGACACATCTTTCACCCTCACTTCCGCAAACTTCGAGAAGCGAGCCACCTTGTTTTTTTGCAAAATATATTCAAGTTGTTTCTATTTTATCCAATTACAATAAATTAAAAAAACATTATTACTGTAGCAAAAAAAAATTAAAGCCGTTTACAACTCCTTTAATGCCGAATTAGAGCAGCACTCTTGAGGAGGGGAAGGCACGGGGTGGGGGTCACATGACCTCGGGGGGGGGGGGGGGTTCACGTTACCTCGCGAGGGGGTCACGTGACGTCGGGGGGGTCACGTGGCCTGGGGGTCACTGTGCAGAGTGTCGAACCAGAAATTTTTATCGGTTCGGTTCCGGTTCGGGTTCACGGCTTTCGGTTCGGTTCCGGTTCAGTTCCGGGGAGCAAAAATAACGGTTCAAACCGGTTCGAACCGGTTCGAACCGGTTTGAACCGCTAAATTGAGAATATTTTTTTCCGCGTTATTCTTGCATTATACACTATTTACGCCGTGAGACGA
>JAZHYW010048134.1:0-30728 GCA_037355805.1 Ixodes ricinus | reverse complement strand
CAATGAGACAAGAGTTACCGAGAGTTACCGCGGAGTCGGTGGCGGTTTTGACGAGTTGGGTTTAGCAGACGACAAGCATGAAGGTTTTGCTACACAGAATTCGTTCACTCCCGGAAAGCCGTTGGCAACATGCAACTTCTTCCTAGATTCACCGGCTTCTGGGCTTGCCCGAGGACAGTCTCATTGACGGCAAGTTCCTTTCTTTACTCCACTATGAAAGCAAGCTTGCCAGCTCAGCCGTGGGTGCTCTGGCAAGGTTTGATATTTTTAAAGGGCGTTCGAACGCTTGGCATAATACCGATTTTATCTCCAAACAACGAACGCCATGATCGCAGCACATCAGAAAATACTCGCATTCAAACACCGCGTAGAAGCTTCAATATTTCTACTTTTGTGTGTTTCTCCCATAGACTTGCGTGTAGTGCCGGGTGTCAAGCAACGGCCACCGGTTGTGCCACCGACGGGGCACCCGATCTGCCATTTAGCCTACTACAATAGAAATCAATGCCTCAATCCCAAGTCGTTCTTTTTTTGCATGGCATCGTGACGTTAGAATGTCGTGTGGCGTAGTGTGACGTAACTTGACGTTACGTCGTGGTCACGGGACGTTACCGTGACGTCAGGTGACACCATAACGTCACAATACATATCTATAGTCGCTATGCATTTAGAACGCTTTTGGGGTATACTAAAGAAGCAGGAGTTTTTTTTTTGTAGACTAATCATTTTATGTGATACGCGCTAGAGCCAATAAATAAGCTACGCTTCAGAGTAACGACACTTCAGCCATCTTGATGCTTACAATCATGGTTGCCAGTTATCTGAAGTTTTATCTGAAAACGCAGGAAACGCTTTTTCGTCCTCCAGAAATGTCAAAACAGTTGGCGACAGAGCAAAACGATAAAGAGTTTTAGGGGACCATTTTTTGCTCATCCGATATGGTACTTCGGACCTTCCGGTACGCACTGCGCATGTGCGAGTCTTCTGTGGTAGCGTATGCGCAGTTCGTACCACAGGGTCCATTTTGTACCATATCGGATGTGCCAAAAACGGTTCGTTAAAACTCTCTTATATCACCTGAGCTTTCTAACACCGTGTCTAAAGCTGAGGGAGTCGCATTTTTTTAAGTGTGACTATCGACAGTTGCGTCTCCTCTGCACTAAGCACCAAGATGGCGGCGCACGCTAGCAGATATCGGGGAACGGAGTGCCGATACTCTAAGCGTAGCTCATTTAGTGGCGCTAATAAGCACCAAGACCTACTAAGATCTTTATGATTTTTCTTGATTTAAAAATATATAAATTTTTGAGCAAACAAAATGTGAAAAACAAACAAACATGTTAGCGAAACATTTAGGAAATGAAGTTATATCTAATGCCAAAATAGATTCGCGCCGTTCACTTGTTTCTTTTACACCGATATGTCGACCTTTTGAGGCATGTAGCATAATTTGTTTCGATACACTATAACGGTACAATTTTCTCTTGCTCGCTTCGAGGGCGTATATTAAACAAATATCATTACAGAAAATAAGGATTAGAATAAAAGGAAAGTACGAAAGCAATACAAATAGATACAATATGCCAAAGAGAAAATTTTAATATAAGCAATAAACAGAGCAGTTAGAAAGCATCATCCCTGCACAAAAATGTTTGAAATTTGGCCAGAGCGGCCTCAGTGGAAAGGTGTGCTAATTGGTATAAATTATTTGAGTTGATTATTGTATAAAGTAAAGGGCGGTGTTCTATACGTTTCTCTGTGTAAGAATAGTCAACTGGGGGAAAGACAACTCAGAGTAGCTGAAAGAAGACGTCGTAGAGGAAATGCACGCGATAAGGTTCATAGAAGAGTGATAGACGAGCAACCCTCCGGCGACGTGACAAACCTCGTAGTTGGACACAGATTTTTTAAAATGCAGCCACACTGCAGGATCGCTGAGTAATTTGAAAAATAAATCGAATTGCTTGATTTTGTTGGGATTCATTGCTATAGGGTATTCACTGGACGCCATATTTGAGGGTGCTATTTAGAGCTCATGCTCAGTACAAGGTCACATTAATAGGCTGATAAGATTGGCAATCTTAATGGTGCGGAATGCACGTTGCAAAAGAACTGCGAAGCTCACAGTGAGCACGCAGCTCAGCAGTCGCGCACATAGGTATGGCCGCCAGCGAATACTCCTATTGGCAGGAAATCGAACTATAGGGGGCGCGTTATCGAGTTTGTTGTCCCCACAGCCCGGGGTTTACTAACACAGCATAACAAAGAAATTGAACCTCGCCTTAGCGCAGTCACGGGCACGAGCGCTTCAGTCTGAACAGTGCTTGTAGCACGAGGTGCGACCTTCGAACCGTCATCTTCGATATCTCTGATCACAAACATACAAACAAGAAATTCGGTTTGTTGTCCCCACAGCTGAAGCGTGCCGCTAGAGGCGTGACTTTTCGATTTCCTCCCCAATTCTTACAAAGATCTGCTCAGGATCTCAAACGGCACACGATCAGAGATGGCAAAACTACTTTCAAAAAGTAATTAAATTACATTACTAAATATTTTCCTGAAAATGGCAAAAATGTAATTAAATTAAATTGGACTAAAAGTAATGACAATACATTATAATTAATTTCCAAAATTAATGAAATTACTTTGACTTTTACAATACCTTGAGGCAGTAGACCGTGCTCATTTTATTTCCAGTATATATACCAAAACTCATATCTTTCTGTTTACACCGCAACAGCCTTATGCGTCTCAAAGTGAACCATACTGAACAGTCATTTTGCCGGTGCATACGACATAAGTGTTAAGCATGATGAATCGCTCCTTCTTAGACTCCTTCACCCTCACCTCACACGCCACCAAGGCACCATCATCCGCGACGCTCAAGGTTACACCCTTCCACCCGCAGCCCGCATCCACCACTCTACGAGGTCTACTCTCTGAGGATCCTTCCCCCTGCATGCACTGCGGCGATCGGCCATATACCCAATACATCTTATGGATCTGGCATCCCCCTCACCCACCCCCTCCCTAACCCCACCTCCCTGTCCTTCCTCACCAGCCCCGAGTGGCTGACTACAGCCACCACACTCTTAGATCAAGTTTACCTGGCTGCGTACATCCAGTACTCTCTACAGTACGCCACCAGGAGGGTCTGGACTGAGGCTCCATGCTCATATTCTTTGGGCCTAATAAAGCTTTCTCTCTCTCTCTCTCTCTCTTTATATGTGACTCAAGAGACCAGTCGACTCACCTGTTTCGCTGTTCAATCAACGGTGAAGATCCTTAGGTAAAGGGTGATAGTGTTTCATCTTCCTTATTCAGAAGACGTTATAGTCCGTGCCAGTGTGTTAAGTCGAGCCACGGGAGCTCGTTCTTAGAAGAAGTCGTCACGTAAAACGTTTCTCTTCCGCTCGGACGCAATTAACACCCGCGTCACGAAGGTGACTCGAATGCCATTGCAACGAATGACATTTGAGCGGACGGCCAATCAGCGCACGACACTCCGGGCGTGGCGCATTCCACGCGCGACAGATTGCGAGCTGATTCGCCGGTCACACAAAATGTCATTCGTTGTAAATGGCATTCGAGTTGCCCGTGGGGCACGGGTATTAATCCCATTCTTCCAAGAGCAATAGTCGACGTATGCCGTGTCATTCTTCTCAGGGAGTATTGTTCCCAAACACCCGAGGAACCTAAGCTGATTGCGCGTTGTCGCCACAAGGGGCTGAACATTTGAGGCAGCAGTCGCCAGTTGAGGGAAGGGGATGAGCGAGTTTCCTAAAATGTGTACTTCGCCCAACAAACGGGCGGGGATATCTGCCTCAGGGCTGAAGCCTGTTCGAGCGGGTTGAGCATCGACTGCGTTTGACTGCGTTGCGGCAGCGAGATAACCAATACATCTCTGCTGCTTATGGCGCATGCCAAGCACGATGGATCGATCCACGTTCTGTATACGAAGCACAGATGTGCCTGCACCGCTTGTCCGTACTCGACGTAACGCAGTCAAACGCACTCAGATACGCAAGTGTCTCGTAGCGTCTTATGTCCCGGAATAAACCTCCGAGGAAAGGCAGCGAGGCATACCGCGAGATGGCACCTGCTTAGCTCGCTTCACGTATTTTTCGACTACGAAAAAAAAATGCTCTTTACTTAACAAGGCCAAGGATACGCACGAAACGCTCTAGAGCCCTGACGAGGCATTTGGGATTAACTATTTATTCCAGTCGTTTGTTGTTCAACGTAGTCGAAGCTTGCGGTATTACCTTACTTGACGGACGAGCAAAAGGCTGGGGATAGCTGTCTGTCCTGTCCTCAAAGGTTTTAAAACGTGTTGACCTCACTAATGATGTAGCCCTGTTCGCTTTGTATTTTATAAGCCGCCTCAGCTCCCAAAGTTGACCGGTGGCAGGCTGCAGGCTACGCGTTCGTGAACAGATCCACCACGTCTATCGTTGACACGTAACCAGGCTTTCGTTCATGCCCACCCAGCGCAGATAAAAGACGGGTCAAGTGATCAAAGGAACGTGGTTGTTTCGGTTCTGGTGAGCTCGTAGCTCCCATCGCACTGTCAGCTTAGGCATGAACGAAGTAAAGTATTGTAAAATAGTTTGTTGTTGGGCAAGCTGATGAACGTTTGGATACATGGTTTTGCGCAACACCATCTTGTGTCCGTCTTTTTTTGCGCAAAACCATGTATCCAAAGTAAAGTGTCCTCGTAATGGTGTGACGCCGTGAATCTGTATTGCCTGGAGTTCGTGAGCCGTGGCCTTCCAGCGATGTTTTTACAGTAAGCTTTTATCCTTCGCTTTTTCAGTCCGCCTTTGTGCGTCTGCCGAGTTCTTTCGTACGAGGCTTCGTGCGACATCGCGCCATTCAAAATAGCTTTTTTTTCTTTTTATTTAAAGCTCTCAATTGAACTTTCTCATTTGAACAAAAGTAATTTGAAATAATGGTAATTTTCTCGAAATTAGTGCCTGAACGCAATTCATTACACTACTAAATTACCAGCCTAGGAAAATATTTCATTACGTTACTCATCACCACAAAAAGTAATTTAATTACAGTAATGCCATTACTGCCTATCTTTGATTCAGCGTACTTTAGGAGGAGGGGGTTAAAAGGTGTGTAAGCGTATTTTATAAGTGTGCAAGAGCCCATTTGAGGTCTAGATTTGAAATCTACAAAATCACACAAAAAGTTAAAAAAAGGCAGTCGCAACAAAGTCTTCAATACCCCTAAACTACATTGGTACAACAGAGTGTCTGTGTGTATGTTTACACAACCTACACTTGGTTTGCCTCAACGCGTGACTTGTCTCTCAGCTGTAGATGAGAAATATAGCCAGTGCGGTACAACCGCTAGCCTCGGGTTCTTTAACGTGAATCACGCAGCAGTGATGCACGACCGCACGCCAGGTACGATGCTCCGTCCAGATCGAAACGGGCAGGGTGGGCAACAGTACTTCAGGGCAGCACGCACGTTTGTAGACTAGGATATCTGGCGTGCGACCTCTCCCTGCCCGTTCGATCCGGATGACGCATCGTACCCGGCGTGCGGTCGTGTTATCAGTTACTGCGTAATGCATAATAATGCGCCCAGGCGAGTGGTGGACCGCACTTGGCTAAATTTCTTATTTGAAGTGAGGTTGCCAGACGCCCATTGAGGCTGACTAACTTCGCGCCGTCTAAACAAACACACTAAACAATCCGTTTTGGCGAAAAGAGACAGCCTTCTGTATACGTGCAGTGCCCACAGTTTTCCAGTGATCATTTGTGTTCATTCACTATGAGTGGGTGTATGGTACAAGGGAGGATTGCTAAAAGTCAATCAGGATTCAAAGCTCCGACCTTTCTGGAAAAGAGAAAGTAGCCATAAGCAAACATGCTAAGGGTGCAGGCGAGCTGGTGCATATTAGCCTTGTTGAATTAACCTGAGACTGGGGTTAGAGAAGAAACGACAAAGCGTAAAAGAGACAGAAAAAAAGACAGGACGACGTCTCAAGACACTTTTTTTTCTTACGTTTTCATGTTTCTTCTTTACCCCAGTCTCAGGTTAATTCAACATGGTTAATAGCCATACGCAGTGGTCTAGTGAAAAGCGACAACCGTTGAAAAATACGTCCACAACTCTTCGCTTTCTCGCATCCCTACCCGGTGCATGAGAGACGCGAGGACCGACGGAAGGGTTAGTCGACAGTGTCTGGCGCAGAAACCAGCGCCGCTGGCAACAGATGTTCCTCCCTACCGGGGAGCAAGCGAGAAAGCCCCCCCGGGCGGCTCGGTGTTTTGCGGCTTTTTGGGAATGGGCCAGGGGTCTTATACATCGTTTCACCGTATAACTTGGCAAAGAGCAAACGCTACAGCTCCATCGAGCTAATTAGAGCAACGGAAGCGAAGCATGACAGCCGTTACCAAAGGAAGGTCGAGAGAGTAAACGAAGCAGATGAGGGAGGGAAAAACTCCCTCATTACCCTCTATGGCGCGTCCCGGACGTCGCTTTTGTCTACCTCGGAGATTACCATGTGACTCAAAATCTGCACAAAAAACGGCTTTCCACTCTCTCCCGCCCGCGGCTTCGACAGCTCTGCGAGCAACTGGCGGGATAGTGTGTATATAGTCACGTGTCCCTGTCCGACGCGCTGATCGGTTCACTGGAACCGCACAGCCTTCGCCGTTTGCCGAGCTGCGGCGAGACGGAGCATAGTTAGTTCCTTCCGAGGCCGGCCTAATGGTGCGTGGTGTGCGGAGGAACAAGTTGGCCGCGGCACCGTCGCTGGTCTGGCCTCGATGGACTGACGAGCGCCCTAATTAGCCGAACATCGGAAACAGTGCACGCCGACGCGCGTCTCCCCGCTCAGCGATCCGACGTCTCCAAGACTCCTCGTGGAGCAATACAGTGAAGCATTGGCGGATTGCGGATTTGATCGAGTTAGGGAGGCCTCAAGGAACAATACAGAGTGTGGACTATATGGTCCCCTACAGCTTAAGGAACGAAGGCTCATTATGATTATGCTTCTAATTCTTGCATCGTAATTCAAACTTCAGTTTTTTTTTCGTCTTTTTTTTGTTTCAGCGGATGCCGCAATGTGTGGAGGGATAATAAAATGCGCGAGGCGAGAATCGTCACGCTGTGCGTTCCTTGAACTGTCAGTGGCCAAAGGGCGAATTTACTGATTGGATTGAGGTTCGAGCACCGGGCGGTTAAAAAGCGCTCGTCGCGTATTTGTTGCCGTAAATTTTCTTCGTTTGATTGACCGCTGTAATCTACAGGTACCCATAAAGTCGTTGACGATGGCGATAGAAAGCGCTGGCGAGAAATATCACGGCGTATTTCGAGACTTGTAGTAATTCCAATTCAAACTCATTATCTTTTTGTCAATATATACAGACGACTAAGGCACACGCAGAGCAAAAGAAAAATAGAAAAAAGAGGAAGAAAGGAGAATTACCTGTCGCATTTTTGTTAGCTTGGGTAGGTGAAGAGACAATCAAATGAAGGAAACGTCGGAAGAGCTATAGTTAGCTGGGACGAAGGATTCATATATCATTCCTAATATAATGCATGTTGCCATTGGTGATTTGACAAGCCGTTTATCTTTCACTCTGCTCCCACAATTTTCGCAAACACATTTAGAAACACGTTTAGGAGCCGGGGTGACCAGCTAAACACATATTATGAACAGTATAAAACCATCCCATCACGCGTTTTGAAGACATAGAAACTGTGGCGTAAGTGTTTCGCTTCATTACCCAGTCAATACAGCTTCGTCAGGCAAGAAGCAAATCAAACTCCACTACTAGATTGGCGAGTTCGTTTTTGATGTTAATATTGAAAAATTCAGCATATCGATTTGGATTCAAAGTGCTTCCAAAGTCAGCCGCACCGAGTTCCTGCTCCTCCCTATTTTCCTGTAGTTTTTTCTCTTCAACCTTTTATCCTTCTATGAAGGCTGCTGGATACGCGAGGCATGAAAGACTGTTTCCTTTCATTTACCCATTTTGATTTTTATTGGAGTGCATAGGTTGGCAGAACTATCGGGGGAGCTGTAAGATAGGATAGAAACATCAGCGTCTGCACATAGCGAGCTGATATTTTTATTAACGGTGTGTTTTAATTGTACGTTCTGTCTCGTGAAAATTTTAAAATGTTCCTTATGTTTTAGAGGGAAAAAGAGAGAGAGAAGGAAAGAGAAAGAACGAAATTACTGAAAGTTTGAACTCCGATATCAAACACAGATGACTATAACAACCCGTTGATGGGGTATTTATATATTGCAGGCTTTGGGTTTGCTATTCTTTTGAGAACGTATTCAAGACTTGGTGTTTATGCCACATTATACGTTTCTTTGATCGTGTTCCCATACGTATTGAGTACAGCGCCACAGATTCGCATCATTGGTAACTGGGCAGGTTAAACGTGGCCATAGCTGTTTGTTGGCGCGGCCAGTGGCCAAAAAGGGCAACTTTTGGGCAGCTTATGCAATTAAACGATTAGCACTAGCGTTGTGTCACAGTTCGGCGGGGCACTCAGACGTTCGAGCTCCAGATCGGGATCAATATGACTGCGGCTGCGGGACGTCTCAGAGTTTCAAGGCTTACGCATAATATCGCACTACGTGTCGAAACAAACTTCATTGCTCGGACGGTATACCAATGTCGTCTGTTTTCACCTCTGTCTTCTTTCCGTTAGAACTCCATTTGCAGGACTGGCAGAGCATCAAAGACAATAAAAATATACTTTACTTATTGCTTAGACCCTCTTTAGCCGCCACAAGTCCAACCGGAAGCGACGTCATCGTCCTTTACCGGAAAAAGAGGCCTTCTGGGAAAGCTCAGCCATATCCACGGTCAGTAAACAAATTAGTCCAACAGCAGCGACGATATCCTCATGGCTCCCTCTGCGAGAGAAACCGTGAAACGTACGGATTACGGCCGAAGCCGCGACCCAGGAGGGACCGGGCTTAGCCGAGCAGACGCCGGAAGAAGAAAGAGCTTCCGGTTCCGGAAGGAGGCTGTTTGGGATTCACTTCCGGTCGACTTAGAACGCGCCGGGCGCCGCAAGAACGAGCCATTGGGAGGGAGATCGTAGATCAAGGGCTGGGTGATGGATTTTAAGCTAAAGGGAGATACTTGCGTCTTTTTTCCCCCAAGGCATAGCATTTTCAGGCATAAGTGCTTGCAATCAAACTTTCGAAGCCCATTATTTTTTATTATTATTATTTAGATACGATAGCAACGAAAGACGCTATGGCGTGACAATACTTAGATTACGCGGTGGTCACGACTGACATGTAGTTCATGGAATTAAATGAGACATCGTCGTTGGTAAGAAGGACTAGGCCGTTAGATTATTCTATGCAGGTGTTTCCTACTGCGAGTCGCTCTGGCCGTTCCGCGCTATTGGGTAAATAATAACTAATTCAGTTATATACTTAATCAAGAAATTATAAAAAAGAAAACTGCATTATGAACCGGTGCTGTAGTTTTGTATTCAGACACAAAAAACGTTAAGGGGAAATAAAATATACATACAAGTACTAGCACAAAACAATGTTTTTTTTCTTCCTCTGAGGCGTACGTGTTAGATACTAAGAATTTTGTATCATCAAAGATAAAATCCGGCGAATTTTTCACTGAAAACTCCCTCACAAAATAATAAAAAAACATTGATTGTATAAAGCATGTTTCGGAGCCATCCAAGTAAGAATATGACGACCCTTTCTAGTTTGACAAATTCAAATGGAATCAGCACTAAACTAATGGCATTTGTTTCTTTTCTGGTTTGATGGGTTAATGAAAAAAATATTGGCAATACTACTTCGTGCAGTTTCTCACATATTAAAAATCACGCGCAATGTGTGAGCATCATTGTGCCCACTTTCAAGAACATATATAGGTAAGCGAGTACGGCACATGACTAAACAAATAAAAAAATTATATAAACTCAAGAAAATTAAACGTAACTGATGTTATAAACGCCGGGACAAACAGGATGGCACATATTTGAAGATAGGTCGCTTTGTCCAGCCCTGTCTTTATATCTAAGAAGCGTCTAGTTGCAACCGATGTGCTCATCCTTAACTTTCAGTAACTTCTTTGAGCAACCGATTCGCCAGACAAATTGTTTTTCCGGGTAACATACTTACACACACTTTAAAACCAATCATTTCAGAACCAATTCCGGCTGTCGATACAATTGCCGAACTCACTCGTATATCGGTTCATATAGGAAACCTTTACAAAATGGAGCACATGGCACGGGAGACCATCGGAGAGTTCTTTCCGCAGCGAAAGGCTTTGCCAAATTCTTTGAGGTGGCGAACAGCGTGGTGACAGCGCTTCACCTTAGGATACACTATGCAGCTGGTTCGGCAGTGGGTCAGGAAGAACACTCGATCCGACGTGAGGTTGTCTCCGAGGTCTTCGGCGTATGTGTCGGAATTCGGACTTGGCACGGCGGATTCGTAGGCTCTGTGGGCGATGAGCAGAGCTGCGGTGTCGGCAAAGTTCGCGTGCTGAGCCTTGAAGCAGGCCTTCTTCGCTCTCAGCACCCGCTTGGATACCTCAGGCATCCACGAGTGGTTCTTACGGAAGACGTCCAAAGCGATGGCCTATAAAAACAAATTAAATGAATATAATTTAGCGGCATTGAATAACACTTGCCTGCAATAATGATTCCTAAATGGCTTTAATTTCTCAACTACTTGCTTTCTGTATTGGACCGTTCATCAATAGTTGATTGCATTTTTGTCGATTTTTTTCTAAGTCCTTTGACACCATGACGCATCAACTACTATTTTTCAAGCTTAGCAAACTTAACCTAATGTTTTGAACTGGATTGAGTGTATTTTGCATGGTCGCTCCCAATATCTCGCCTATCTGCTAATAATCATGACTTATCTTTCATCGGTATCTACAGGTGTTCCTCCAGGAGAAGTCCTAGGTACCCTTCCATTTCCGACTGTGTTTCATATTGGAAAATACCTAACTTGTCCGACGGATTGACTGCTCAATCTAAACTTAATAATATTTCTGTGTGGTATGACGCTTGGCTAATGAAAATATGAGTGCAGGGTAATGAGAGCCCCAATGTCTACCAAATAATTTCGTTCACGTACTCATTTACTTAACTGTTCTTCTTTGTGGTTGAGAACGGCACCTCTGTAACATATCCGGATATGCGACAGAGGCCCGGTTCAATTTCACGCGTTCGTTTGCCTCCTCCTGCGATTACAATAGCTTCAAACATCCCTCTACGATTTTGTTGCTAGCCATGAGGTAACGTCTCCAAAGATTGACAAATTTGACGGTGCTCCAAAGACACTCTTCTCTCCGCTCGTCCACAATAAAGTCACTGGATCCCGGGAAAGTAACGCCAAGCTCCCCGTGTGGTCGCCATCTTGGTCCATGAAATGAGCAATTTCCCTTGACCTTGGTGAGCCGATCTAGATTCGCTGGTGACGGGGAGTCGTTTTTTGTATACCGAGATTTTGCTAACCACACACCGGCGAAACAAGCGTTCACCTTCGTACCACCAGCAGATGCTGTGTCGGTACTTGGAGGCACTGAAAAATAAGTTTACTGTATTGAAATACGCAAGAAGAACAATATAATTGTAAGAGATCCATGGAGATGGCCATGATTAATAAGTTGATTGCATACAGAGTGCCAAAGACTCTTATATTGGTGAGGAACGCTCCCAGTACGATGATGCTCCATGGTGATCTTGGCGCGACTGGTTTAGAACGACCCTCTGGAAGCTTTGAAGATTTAAATGGACCAAGATGGCGATTCCCATGGCAACGTAGACCGATTAGCCAATCGCCTTGAGAGGTTTGGGTCGTCTGTATGTTAGTGTACGTTTGTGTCCGGCTAGCAGGTAGGGAAGGCAATGGCGCTACTTTCCCAGGATTCAGTGACTTTAGTCCACAACAGTACGAAACAACAAAATGGCCGATTGTATACGACGACACATGCTGCCGAAAGCGTGACTGCGGTCAGTTTTGCGCGTTAGGTCAAGAGCTCAGGCGTCTTTAATGCGATTCGCTCTGCTTTCCTCGATGGACACAAGCGTGATGTCAGGACATCGATTTCGACGACTGTGGTGATAGAGTGTACTAGAAACGACTGAGTGCCACCGAAGCGCTATTTCTGAAGCTCTGGAGGTGGGAATATTATTAGAGGGCGCTGCAAGCGAAGTGGCTTAGAACCAAGTCCCATTTTGTCGTGCGTCGCTGCTAATTTCGCGAAACTTTATTGGCTATTAGGATAAACTTGGAAGGCTCTTTGGGAAATTATCATTGATTTCAGAAAAATTGTAGTTCCTGCTGGCATTGTCTCCACCCAAGTTAACCTTCTTGACGGCCGTCGCTAAACACGTTACATGCGGCTAAGCTAACGTCGTGGGGTTCTGTTGTTTGTTCTGGCTCCTGAATGTCCGAGCGTTGACCCATCGCAACAAAAAAGGAGTACCGAGAACATAACTCTGTGCTCACGTTTCGCAACACTGTGGGACTACAGGACGACTGTATTGTGGACTCGTATTTGCATGAACAACCAGTAAACGAGCGCTATTATATAAACTCTCCCCCAAACGCGCAGATACTTTTTACAGAATGTGTTTTAACAGCCGTTTTCTGTGAAAAAAGCGTTGCGTTCCTCAACCACGCTCGACCGTTATCCTCGAGCGTTACGCTGGACCGGCACACAGGTCAAGATCATATGTAAAGAAGAGAGCCCCGAGCTATATTCTTTATACAGCTTAGACGTCAGACCTACGTCACATCAGAACATAACGTCATTACGACCTGACATGTCGTCACAACGCCACGCGACGTCACGACGACGTCATGACGTCGACGTCGTCGTCGATGTTGCTAACGGCGTTACACGACATCAAGACGGCGTCGGGACGTCACATCGCGTTGAGAAAGACGTCGATGTCGTTGACGACGACAACGTCACGAGACGTCAAAATGACGTCGTCCTAATGTCATCGACGCGACGTCCTGAAGACGATTGGCATCAGGTCGTCGACTTCCTTGTCGACGTGACACAACTCGCCGTGACGACGGCGTCCCGACAACTTCACGACATCGACGTCATCGTCAAGGATGACGACGATACGAGGCGTCAAGACTTATCGTGACGGCGCGTCGACGTTGATGTTGGCGAAAGCGATCAACGTTACACGACGTGAAGGCTCCGTCTTGACGTCGTCGTGACGTCGCGTTGACGTCGTCGTCAACGTGACGTCATAGCGATGTCTGACGTTGCGAGGGATGTCGACGCCAACGTTGGCGACTAGGAGGTCAAGGTCAATATTGTCACGAATGAACAGGCGAGGAAACAAAGAATAACTGGGGAAACTGAAACGTTTAATGGGGCGAACTTGTGCCCAAAAATAAAAGGGAAACAGAAGATAACAGCGGAGCGTCGCGGGCGTCGAAGTCGGCGTTACAGCAGAGTTGAACGCTGGGGCGGGACTAACTCCGGCTTGCCAGGCGGAGCCCCTTTTGTACACGCGTGGGCTTCTGGAACATTCGGCGTAGAAGGTTCGGTGCGTAGAACATTGTAATCTCGAATCAGCAAGACGGTTCTCGAATTTACCAGAACATCACCTTACAGAGTCAACAAAAATGCGTAGCCACGGCCAGGAATCGAACTCTAGCCTTCTGCGCCGACGGCGAGCGCGATAACCGTTAGGCCACGGGCGCGCTGCCTACTTGGTCAGCTGCGCGCGCGGGAATATAGTCCTTAAGTGGCTATATCGACCTTGACCTGTGTATCGACCGACCGTAAAGCTCGAGGAGAGCGGTCGAGCGTGGAGGTGGATTCCAAAACATTTTTCATAAAAATCGGCAGATAAAGTACATTCTGTGGTAAAAATACTTTTATCAATCCCTTGTTCAGTTCGATGGTTCTAAAGGATGGCAAAAATTAAACTCCTCGCCTCGAAATTTAAGCAAGGATGGGTCAACTCTTCTCCTCCGTCGTCAACTTATGCAAGTTGCTACACCGAAAATCCAGGCGAACCAAACCACTTAGATAGCAGCGCCACCACGCCAACTTTACACATGCTGAGGTTCAACTGAAAGCATGAGCGGAGGCTGTAGCTCGCCCCACTCGGCCGTTTATAGTTAACTCTTGTGATATTGAGCACGCAGTGACCACAACTCACACCGGGTCGATTGTACGAAAGATCATCGCACCACGCTGGTACTTATTCCAACTTGTTGTTGCTGATAACAACTCATTCAGGGGTGCGAAGGGTATGCCGCAGAAGGCACGCGCTCAGAACCGGGTGTATCATTTAACTTGTCTTTAACCAAGGATAAGTCACCAGGACCACAACCAAATCCTGGTAGTTACATCAAGGGTAGGAATCGTAAGAGGGCGTCACCAAAATATCTTGTTCTCAGAGATATTAGCACGACCTATGGGTAAATATACTTATCCTCTGTCAACGACATTATCCTTGAAGACGTGCCACCATTCTATTGTTGACCGTGTACTGAGGGCTACCGTAAATTCTATAGCCATCAACACGTGCTCAACAACGGCATGTCTTGGTAGCGTTCAGTTATGGTTTATAGCCGCGACTCCACGACCAAAGTTTGTTTCGATGGTTGGGATCCTGGTGGCTTCTAGCCCGCAAAAAAGACGCTGTAGAACCTTGAAACCGATATACAACAAGCAGTGTGCAAAGCCGAGATGATACTTTTCTTTACAGATGAAGCGCGGGACAACTCTTGCCCGTTGAGCAAAGTGAGCGATCGCCCTGCCCTGCCCGCTCAAGTTTGCCATAATCAGAGAGCGCTGACCAACAGTCGTGATAGGGAGACCACAGCGACATATTTTACTGACTATTTGTTATTCAAACTTACGTGTTTGTCGAATATTCGGAAGACTTCTCGACTGATCAGAGCGCCAATGCCACCGTAATTGGCAGAGAACGTTCCGTTAGCGTAGAAGACTGGCGAATCCAAGGAAGCCATGTGCACGAATATGCTGTTCCAGAAGTAGGCATACTTGACGACAGGAGAATAGCGAACGTTTCGAGTCAACAGTGTGTCATCGTAAGGCCAGTTACTCGTGACGTTCTTGTGCTCAATGGCTGTCTCAATCCAGTATTCGATGAAAGACCGCGAACGTGACTCAAATTGATTGTACTCGGCGAGGATTTGATCGCCTGCTCGCAAAAACATGTCTAATGGTTTCAAAGTTATGCTCTCAAGAATCTCAGTGGCTTCCAGTTTTGCCGACGACTCCAGCCAGGCGCTGCTGTTTAACAGGATCGCGGTATGGTTCAGAATGTTGAGTAGCATGCGCTTTACTCTGACCATTGCTTCTTTCGGGGTCCTCTCCAACCAGAGCAGATTCTGAAAGCGGCTCTCGACTGTGGCGTAGCAATCCAGGCGGTATCTGGCATCCGCTATCTTCTTGTTGCCGTACATGTAAAGCAACGCCTCGGGTGAACCAAGCAGAGAGTACTCTTGGACGAACCACCAGCCAAGTGTGTGCAAAAGCTGACTGTTGTTGAAGCTTTCGAACAGGACACTGACTTGGGCCAACAGAGCCCAACGCTCGAGAAACACCGTGTCTTCCGGAAGCACCACGTGTGGGCGTAAATTGTTGTTGAGACACCTCAGCCAGCGGCGCGGAGAAATGTTTGGTGTAACCTGGCCAATAGCGGACAGCGGTAATCTTCTCGATGAACTGCTTCGATTGCCCACCGCCTCCTCCAATGCCGTTAGAATGCGTTCTTCCGTTAACAGGCGCGCTTGAAGATCTCGCGGGCTCACTTCATATCCATATAGGTTGTAGAAGCTCGTGGCGTAGTTACTTTGTTGATCTAGTTTCCGGAGTATTCTAATTCGCTGAACCAACAACGCACGACTGTAAACGGGGCCGATGGATAGACTGTGTCTGGTCTGCGAAGGTAGCTTTCGAATGTTAATTTCGAACCAAAATGGGACGCCCCAGTTGACCAGCAAGTCCAAGACGACGTCCAAGGGGTCTACCGTACTTGATTCCACGTTGGGCCAATGCAATCCACGGGCTCTGAGGAAATCGATGACGGCGCTCGTCAGGTTCGCGTGCTCTTGCTTCACGCAGCTTCTGTACATGGCGGCAGCCTTCTGCGTGGCATTGAAATGAAATTGGTTTCTTTCCAAGTAGTCCGCGCCCTTTTCATCCCAGCGACGAATGAGGCCCATCTCGTTTGGGTAATCGCGACCATGCCTTAATCCCGAGCAAACGTAAGCGCTGATGTCGGAACAAGGATCCACGCTGGTGTTGATTCCTTTGGTGAGCACGTACCTGTGGAGCAGGCAATCGTTCCTCGTGCATGAGCGAATTTCAGCTTTAGGTTCCGTGCGTTTCGAACGAAGCTTTATCAGGACGACCGATGCTGCGACGAGTAAGATGGCGACGAATGTCATAAGCGCCGAAATGATGGCGGTCTTGGAACGATGCTTCTTCCAACCCCTTTCGGACGAGCTCGATCGCTGTCGGTCTTCCATTTCCTGCGCAATCTGCGAAAGAATCAAACAATTTCTTGGGACCTTCTGGATTACGAAATTCTAGCAATATTTTTCGCAAAAATCGTTTCCAAATATAATTATGTGACAGATTATAGTAACACCATAAGAAGAGTACGAGCAATGTCCTCAAAAAAAGTCAAACTGGATGTTGTGAATGTTTGTTGCGCGAGAAATGAGAAATTGACCTGTTCCTGGGACATTGGCAACACTGGTTTGACGTAGAAGTTTTTTGTTTTGTTTTGTTATATACTTCCTAGTTTTTTAGTCTGATCGCCTGGTACAAGGGGTTCAGCCACCATAAATCAATTCAGTTCAATCTAAAAGGCAATTTAATGGCAATTTTGCCAGTGCGAGGTGGCGTTTTGCCAGGAATCTTTAACGAGACTGAGTCTCGAACGAGACAATGTCCGAATTAGTATCATCAACCAATTCAAAAGCCGAATTAGACCCACGATTTTGTGCTACATTTAAACCAACTTCGTAAAACCCACGATCTGACAAATTGAGGCAAAAGCCAAGATCCAAGTTTATAGAAACACAATGTGAATTATTCCCACCACGAGTGTCGTGGAAAACTAAAACATTAAACTTGATATCGTATAGCGTAAGGTTCGCATCATCCATAAATCTATGTAACCATGTTGAATTCTTACAAGCGCAGCCTAAGACATTATACAATTACAATGAAAAAACGGCCACATGAAGTATGCTGCGATAAACAGCGGTAGCTGCTGCTTTATGAAAAGGCATGTTGAAGGAGATTTGCCTTCAGCCAGTGTGTTGTACAGTGTTTGCAATGGGTTGCTTGCGTTCAGTGGAATTTGTCGTGTTACCGAGTGGTATGTAAAGAAGAGTCGAGGCCAGAGGAACTAGAACACCGTCGGGTTCATCTCTCGCTCATGCACACAACCTAGAATTCCTAGAATCTAATTCATTTTTCACCCAACTCCAACACGGCTTCCGCAAATCATTTTCCTGCGCGAAACATAGCTTCTGCTCTTCACTAATAAGATTAATTCTGTCCTTGACCGTGGCTCCCAGATGGACTGCGTCTTCCTTGATTTCTTAGGCCTTCGATAAAGTTTCTCACCGGCTACTCCTATTAAAACTTAGCAACCTCAACATTGATCCGAACGTGCTACGTTGGATAAAATCGTTTTTAACCAACCGTTCTCAATTTGTGCATGCCAATGGTACTAACTCTTCACTTTTCCCCGTAGCATCTGGAGTTCCCCAGGGTTCTGTTTTAGGTCCGTTACTTTTCCTCATCTATATTAATGATCTGTCTGACTGTATCTCCTCAATATTAGTTTATTTGCTGATGATTGTGTACTATATAGAGAAATAACAAATAGCTCCGACATCTCTGTTCTCCAATCTGATCTTAACTCTGTATCTAACTGGTGCGACAAGTGGTTGATGCAACTCAATCTTAATAAATGTAAATCCATGACGAGTTCCCGCCATACTAACATATGCTCGAATTACTGCATTGACGTCACTCCTGCTGCAGTCTGTGTCCTCTTACAAATACTTAGGTGTTTACATAACCTCCGATCTTTCCTGGGAAACTCACACTAACCACGTAAAACAACGCCAATCGCATGTCTTGGATATCTCAAACGAAATTTTACAGTCACCAGTGTCACTAAAACTCCTTTTATATACAACTTTAGTACGTACTAAACTTGAATATGCATGTTCTATCTGGGACCCCGGTCATAACACTATCATTGCAACATTGGAATAGGTTCAAAATCGTGCAGCACGTTTCATACTCTCTAATTACCATCGTACATCCAGTGTTACTTCAATGAAAAATAGTCTTGGTTTACCCACACTAATGAGCCGTAGACGCATTTTTCGCCTCGACCTTTATTTCATAAGATTTACCATAATAACCCTTTCATGCACCGTGAACTTCTAACGCCACCTACTTATGTTTCATCCCGCGTGAGATCACCAGTACAAAGTCGGTATCCCCAATTACAAAACTAACACTTATTATAACTCCTTTGTTCCTCGCACTAGCTCCGATTGGAATCGCCTTTCCTTGACATAGCCTCCATAACCAGTATTATTGATTTTAAAAATGCCTTGTTTGTTAGTTTTTGATTAACCATTTTCTAGTTGGTATTACTGTTATAACATTGTGTGAATATTTTTGAAGTGTCTGAGCAAGCGTGCATTGATTACTGTATTATATTTCATGTATCATCAACTGTACCTTTGTCACCTATTCCCCCCACTCCCCTCTGTAAGCTGTATTCGGGGCCTTGAGGGTAAATAAATAAATAAATAAATAAATAAATAAATAAATAAATAAACCCGTCTTCTTCTTTTTCTCCCCACACGCAAACCAGACCGCGAGGCGCTTATATTGTCACGGGTGAAGACTAGAAGATAATAACAAAGCGTCGCGAGCGTCGAAGTCGGCGAAACAGCAGAGTCGAACGCTGGGGCGAAAACTGATCCCGGCTCGCCACGCGGGGCCCCTTTTGTACACGCGTGGACTTCTGGAACAATCGGCCTCGAAGATTTCGGAGCGTAGAACATTCTAACCTAGAACAAGCAACACGGTTCTCGAAATTGCCAGAAATCTAAATTGAAAGAATAAATAAAAGACGCGGCGCTACCGGGACTCGAACCCTGGGCTACCGCACGAGAGTCAAGTGCGGTAACCACTCGGCCACGCACGCGCTCGGTCGCCGATGCGCGTGGCAATATGACACCTCCCCTTTCGAAGCATTATTGTGCGTGGCGGTCTGGTGGGCGTGATACCCTACCGCTCCTTGTTACAGTTGCGGAGGTTTCGGTGCTTTGTTGCCCGACTGTCTGGTTGTGTACGCCCGAAGTCGCGAGCTGCTGTTGCCCGACCGTCTGGTTGTCCACTTCCAAAGACGCGGGCTGCAGATGACGGCTTCTGCGTCTCACTGTACCTTGACCTGCTTCCACCACGTATGATCGTGGCATTCCCGCCTGGTGGTGTATCCTTCATTGAGAAGCTGCGCCCGCGCGTATCCACACCTCTCGGTGAGGAGGCATCGTACTGCGATCTCTTGTATGGTGTGTTACGACTGGCTTCCTTGGCTCCGTCCTGGAGTTGGCCTTCACCTGTCGCCAACGGCAGCAAAGCCTATTGTCACGTTGGGCCCCGGCGCGCGCCAACGGCGCTAGACAGTCACGTTCAGATTCCCGAGACCGACCCTTGAGTCATCGGGCCGGTGGTGGCCTTCGAGGAGGGCTCCAAACACAAAAAGAACGTCTCCCGGAGGCCACGAGACCATCTGGGACCGCCAGCCTTCGCAAGGAGAAACACCGGCGTGCGTGTGCGTGCCTGTGTGTGTGTGTGTGGGTCTGTCGGTGTTGGGTTTCAGCAAGGGCGTCGACTCCTTGCATCAGCCACCGAAGCGGGGCAAGAACGTGAAGGGATTGCATCATCTGCCCTTGGTGAAAGAACACCCGGAAATTGCATCAGCCTTCCCGAACTTCGAACACCACGTGAACACTCGAACGCCGGGGAAGGCTCCTCTCTCGCTCCGCGGGCCTTCTCGCCCTCGGAGGGTTATATAACATGGGCTCAGAGAGCCCGAAGTCGCCGACTGCGGACTGCCGATTGCCGATTAACCAGTCGACCATGCTACTTGTATATTCACTGTATATAAAAGTTCTACTTCAGTAGCCCCACTCCAGGCCTGTTTCCTCGGGGCCATGCTAGCAGCGAGCCACAGCCCCGACTCTTGGTTCCGCACCTGAGATCGTCACCCTCCCGAACGCAACAGGTGGCGTCGATTGTAGTGTGAGGCTTCTCTTGCAGCATTTCGCGCTGAAAGAATTCTGGCGCTGTTGCTATCCCGAACGGGAGTCGCTTGAACTGAAAGCGTTCCACTGGTGTAATGAATGTCGTCAACTCTCTTGACTCTGGAGCCAGTGGTGCTTGCCGATATCCTGCATTCGATTCCAGCTTGCTGAAGACAGTCGCTCCTGAGAGTTTGGCTAGGTTTTCCTCCACCGTCGGCATGATGATTCGTTCCCGCACAATCTGTTGGTTTACCTGCGTATAGTCCACACAAATCCGGAGAGCTCCATCTTGCTATTTGGCCACCACCATGGGTGAACACTAGACTGGCGCGTTGAACTTTGTCAATGACGTGCATCTCTTGCATTCTTCTCAATTCCGGCTCTACACTGGGCAGAAGTGCGATGGGTACTCGTCGGGGGTACGTGATGGCGTAAGGCTTCCCATCTGCGTGAAGTGAGATCGTATAAAAGTACCTTCTATTTTCCCAGTCCCTGAAATAGAGATGGGTACTTAATAAGTACGCGATCATGCTCCAGATGGTTGACAGCCTTGATTTCGTTCCGGCTTGGCAGTACTTGCAGAGCTTGAATCGCCGGGGGACCGATTAAAGGATGTCGGGACAGTTTCTCTCGCTGTTCTGCCGTTCCAAGTTATCGACGCCTGGAACTTCCCGAGTGTCGTCAACGGCGAGTTTCCTGCCCCCAAAGATCTTCTCCGGCTGGCTCCAGCTTCGCCATCTCTCCGACCTTGTACTCACTATGAGGAATGGCGGTAATGTCCACCCCAGTGTCCACCTTGAATGTGATCTCCTGGTTGTTAACTTTCGCCTTGATGTACCAGGGATCTCCGCTGTCTGCGTGTACCATTGCAGCCAGGAACACTTCGTTGAGACCTGGTTTATGCACTGGTGACCTGTGAGATTCTGCTGCAAGCTTGGAGAAGCACACGCTGTCAAAGTGTCCTACCTTCTTGCAAGCGTTGCATTTCTTGTTTCTTGCGGCGCATTGTGTTTTTTCATGTTTGCACACTTTGCCACACCATCGGCATTTCCACGCCGCACTGTTAGAACAATGTAAATAAAGCAAGGGCGCAGGCGAGCTGGTTCAATACTTAAATGGTAACCCTGAAGCCAGGAAAGAAGGACGTAGGACAAACACAAACTCCAAACACAGCTAAAATTTTAGCTGTGTTTGGAGTTTTGTGTCTTTCCTACGTCCATTCCTTACTCCGGCTCCAGGGTTACCATGTCAGCACTGTCAGAATCTTCTTGACGATTAGATGTACCACGAGCGCGTGTGTCTTTCTTCTTGCCGCTCTCACTCGGGTATCTTTTTTCCGGTGCTCCTTGATTTCCCTGGACTCCGTCTTATCGCTGTGAAGCTCCGCTTGCTGTCGTTTCACTGTCTAGAAAGATCGTGCTGATGCTGTAGCACTTTGAAGCGTGAGCTTCGCGTCGAACTGGAGCTTTTCGCTCCAGCTTCCTGTCCTGGAGACCTACGACGATGCGATCACGGATAAGCTCCTCGCGAAGTAGTCCATAGTCGCAGGAGTCCGCTAAACTGTGTAAGGCCGTAATGAAGGCCTCCACTTTCTCGTTCTGGCTCTTGCTGCCTCATGTTAGATTTCGCTCTTTTAAAGATGACGTTTACGCGCGGAATGAAGTGGAGTTCAAACTTTCTCTTCACTACGCCGTAATCATTTAGCCTCTGCTTCTGATAGCTGAAGTGACGTGAGAAAGTCTTCCGCTTAGCTCCATGGCATACAGCAACCTGTTTACCTGTGTCGCGGCGTCCCGGTGATAGAGTCCAGAAATTATCAGGTAACTTTCCCAGCGGGTGCTCCATCTTTTCCAGTCGTGGGAATCCCTGAAGTCAAACGTTTCCAGGAGCTCGACCGCGAAGGGGTTGAAGAAGGAGGACCGCTGCTCGCTTGGGAGCTGCTCGCCTGGGAGGTAGAAGCGCCGGAGCCGTCACTGTTCCCGTTCATGGAGCCGGCCAGGTGGAAGGTTTCGCTGTTCTCGTTAGACCTTCTCCAACTGTGGTGCTTCTAGCTTCCTCGGAGATGATATTGCCTGGTTGCCGAAACTCACCGCTGCCACCATGTCGTGTTACCGAATGGTATGTAAAGAAGAGTCGAGGCCAGAGGAACTAGAACATCGTCGGGTTTATCTCTCGCTCATGCACACAACCCGTCTTCTTTTTTTCCTCACACGAATCCCAGACCGCGAGGCGCTTTATATGACAGAATTGATGTAAGAGACGTGTGAGAGGAGATGTGTGGTTTGGTGGAACGATTGTGCGAGATGTTGCATATGTTGGAAACAACAAAAAAACGCGCTTTTTTTTTTTTCTGAAGCGCTTTATTAGATTGGGGACTTCTGTAACCGCGCCTGCGGTGTAAGAAGCGAAAGCACGTATGCGAGCTGTTTTGCAGAGGTGCGAAGAGTACACGAGAACGAAACCTGGGCGGCGGCAGTGGGGAGGCGAGGGAGCGTGTCCGCACAACGCAACCACGTAGGTATATTTCACAACATAGCTGCCGGAGGAGGGGAGGGGGAGGGGGAGAGGCGAAGAAGAAGAGCGGCGGGGAGGAGGAGGATGAGCAAGAAAAGCCTTGCCGTGTGTGAGCAACGACTTAGGAAGAGGGAGAAGTGGGGTTTCCGTTCGGGCATGAGCATTTTTTGCCGGGAATGGGCACTGACAGCTGTTTTATCCTGTTGAAGTACCAACTAGCTCAATTTGCTCCTTTGCTACGGCACTTACAGCTACCACTCAAAACATTCTACAAGTGCCTCTTGTGATGTATAGTTGTCATGTGTATAATTTCCTCCCGTACTTCTTTCTTTCTTATGTTGACCCAACTGCGTTGGTGTAGACACTCGGACAGTATATTATACACTTATGAAATCATGGTGGCGTTTATTTTGACACTAGTGCTAGCTTTCGTTGATACCGTGAACCTTCGCGGAAATAATTCTCAGCAAACAATATGCTAACGAAGTAGGTGCTGCACTTCGTAGACTCACTTCGTAGACCATCTCAGTGTCATTCGCGGTGGCCATTCTGGTGGTTTTCTGCCACTCGTGATAGCTCCCTTTACTGCGTCAATTTTGAAAGTATAGTTTATATGGCAGGTTAAAAGTTCAGGGAAGCTCCTCCACCTCTTCCCACTTTTGCAGGGCGAACGCTGGGGAAGAGGCTCGCCTCTATCCAGCGTTCGCTCTGCTAAAGTGGATAGAGGTGGGAGGAGCTTCCATGAACTCTTAACCTGTCCCGCGACTTATAGTTACACGCACTGTCACATGCTAGTCCTGGCGATTGTAGTAGTAATTGTCCTTAAACAAAAATAACTAAGCAAATGCCACTTAGCACGTATGGTTTTCAAACACCTCATTTCTATTATTTACTTTGCATATATCATACTGGAAAAGGCGAGCTCGTGCGTTGTGTGTGTGTGTGTGTATCTACGTTTTCAGCATTCTCCTTGCAATATGGGCAAAAGTTCTATTGGCTACGAATGCGAAATCGAATGCTCGCCGAGAGATTGATTATTACCAACCGCAGTTCGACTGGTCACGGGAAATGTAGAAGCCGCGTTCGGTCGTCACACGCCCGACACCGAGAGGGACTCGGATGTTCTATAGGGCGCAGCTCTAAGGCGCCGGTTTTCGTGTTTCGTGGCGTCACCGTCACCGCACTAAATTTAGCGGGAAAATTGACTGTCACGTGACTTGGACAGCAATTCAATTCCCCTCTAAATATAGCGGGGAATTGAATTGGTGTTGAGGTCACATGACGTCAGTTTTCCCGCTAAATCTAGCTGAAGAAACTGAATTTGTTCATGGGTGAGGTCACACGAAGTTATGTGGCGTCGTTTTCCGCGCTAAATTTAGCGGAAAATTGAATTAGTTTTTAGGTCGACGTGACGACAATTTTCCCGCTAGATTTAGCGGGAAATGACGTTACATGACTTCGTGTCACGTCACCCATGAACAAATTCAGTTTCTCAGCTCAGATCTGAATAGGTGCTGGAAACTGAATTGGTGTTGACGTGATCAACGCTGGCTTCAATTTTCCAGCTAAATTTAGCGGGGAAAACGATGTGAGAGGACGTGTCACGTCAGCCATGACAGGTACAGGTTCCAGCGCCAGGCTGGACTGGTATTGGGAACTGCATGGAGGAGGTCACGGGCTCAATTTTCCAGCAAGATTTAGGGAGGGAAACTGTGAGCGGAGTAGGGATGAGGGGAGGAGGGGGAGGTACAAGCAGGAGGGAGAAAGTACCCTGCCCTCCGTACCCTCCTCCTCCTCCTTCTCAAGAGCTGCGCTCTAATTTCGCATTGCAGAGATTTGTAAACGCCTTTCATTTTTTCAATGTAGATAAAAAAAAACTAAAGTGTCCTCGTTGTTTTAAAAACTTTACCGCCGAAATCACGTTTCTGGCGTCATGAGTGTGCTAGTTTCCACTCAGCAAGCATTACGTAATTAGTAAAATATTAACCCAATGTTGTTTTATATACTTCTTTAATATCTTTATTCATTTTTTTTGACGGGACTCTAGCCCCTGATTACATCACTCAACTGAAAAAACAAAAGACGCAAAACAAGGAAAAATTATTCACGAGACATGGATCACACACTGAATAATGGGCGTAGACCAACAAGTAAATGCAGCAACTGCAGATTGTGGGACACTTCGTATATATTACAGTAATGCTTTTTCTCGAAAATAGATCGTTATACTTGGGGACAACTTTTCTTTGCAGTGAAGCCAAAGCTGTTGATGCACCCGTGCGCTCGCGCACATTGAGCGCTCGATCACAGCTGTGCTCACGCAGTCTTCACTAGTTCAGAGGTGCCAGAAAAAAAGTTGTCCCCGAGTACGGTTCGAGCCATTCCAGCGCAGGAGTGTCAATCCGGCTCAAGCAATGAGCAGAGTTCAGCACCGGCACAGCAGACACTCAAGCTGCGAAAGAGTTATTTTAAATGCTTCACGGAATAGATTGAAATTTTAGTAGCTACATATTTCGTGATACGAGACAGAAGTATCGCCTGAGGTTAACCAGCCAGAAACGTTCCTTCGTGGAATATTGAAACTATGCGGAGGGCAAGTCGTCTGCTTCTTTTGCAGGGTTGCGGTGACGTCAGAACGACGCCGCGTTCTGATTGGCTCTGATTGAAGGATAGTGGGTTAAGCTCAAAGCAAGCTGCGCTTGAGGTCTATCCACTATCCTTCAATCAGAGCCAATCAGAACTCGGCGTCGTTCTGACGTCACCACAGCCCCTGCAGAGTCGGCGAAGCCGCTGCGAGACGCAAAGGAGTGGTTCGTTATGTTTACGATTCTTGCTTCGTGATTGGCTCTTCGGCATTCTTATCGGTCCATGCCGCAATCTCATTGGCTGCGGGGCAATAATGAAATGCTCCCCGCGTTTCTCAGGCTGTCTGCGACTACCAAGAGTGAATCGGCGATAGAGGCGACTTTATCGTGATCGTTCCAACCGGTGTCAGGTACGTGCGTCGCGGCCGAACGCAGCTCACGGATTGGACGACGAGCACTGCGTCAACGGTCGGCTTGCGCTCGGTGACAATCGCTCCTCCGCGCAAATATTGAATGGGTTCAGCATTAATGGCCCCGGTGCATGCAAGCCGTCTTTCGTTTGGACGGCCGTGGTTTGGACTGGATGGACTGGATTCGTGACGCCGATATGCGCGGTTCCCGCCGTGCTCTTTCGCTTCGTTCATTCGCTCGTTACGTTCCTTCTTGCAAGAGGAAACGAGTATTCTGGCACGCTTCCAATGACGCGCCGCGGGAGTGGGAGAGGAGGATAGTGAACGGCTGTGACGGTGGCACGTACGTACGCGACAGCGTAAAACCGAGGTGCAGCGACGACACCGTTTGCGCGAAAACCGCCGACACACGGGAGTAAAGATTGGCGCTTCGAAGACAACAGTATGCAGATCGTAGGCGGCGATTGAGGGAAGCTGTGGTGGCTGCAACTGAAACCGCCGAAGCCCGGGAGAACTGCTGACCTGGCTATCTGATATACAACAGTATGCGAACCGTCGCAGGTTGGAATTCCCATCCTTCGGCCGAGTCGGAACTCCAGCGCTAAATGCTAACGCATTTCGTCGAGAAATCAGCAGTGATTTCGGCATAATGTTTAAAGCCCGCATTGACCGCCAACTACTGCGGAAACGGAAATCGTCGAACTATAAAGATGTTCAGAGCGGCACACACCCCAAACGTTGCCGATCAAGACGCTGGCGGCTCCAGCAGACCAAGAAGCACCTGTCAGTTTGTTATGGCGGTGTCAGATCTGCAGCGGTTAAGGTGCATTAAATCTGGCGTTCGAATCGCCAACCGGGAAGCGGACCCACTCGTTTTCATCGTCAAGCGCGCGCGAAATTCCTTCATTCGATCTTTAAGCAATCAGGTTCGCAACCGCTTTGCGAGCACGCTTCAACCGCCAGTGTGAAAACGGCGTCGGCGCCTTGACCCCGAAACAAACGCACGCCCTACATAATACGAGCATCGTGAATCACCTCTCGAAAACTATCTAGCGATGATTGATATGAACGTTTTGTATTCCTTTGGACCGATATAATTACCATTATTTGCAGCTCGCGTTCTGAACCAAACGGCTAGAAGGTACTGTCGTAACTCAGTGCCGTCTAGAACTCACAGCAACACACCTATAGAACGATCATAGCCTGCGAAAGGCCTCTTCTACCTCCACGGGACATCATCAGACAAGGATGGCGTCAACTTAGCAACTGGGCTCGAGCCCGGCACAGAGTGCCCTGGACGGATTGACGGGACACGATGCCTAGCTCAACGCTGACGCAGCGCTGGTGCCCAGTGTGTGTGCGCACTCGATCTCACTCTGATGACGTCGAAAGGCTATAATACACGGGTCCCGCTTATTCTATGTGGGTGGTGTTGCGGAAGCACCATGACCTCCTTGGATGGTGGTTAGGTGACGTGCTCGCGGACTGTCTCCAGACACATCCTACGCTTGCGTCGAAAGCGATGACACACGCCTCCCTACCAGGCTAGTATGGCACTTGAATTCTATATCGGTGCCAAGGACGCGAGAAAATGTTTTAAGCTTTCATGTGCGAGAGTTAGGGACTCACGAGGTCTTGCATCTTCTTCAGGGACTCCTGCGGAGAGCTTTCATTTGCTTTGGGAAGTGCGCTTCTGCGGCTTTCCTCGTTCAGGCTATCCAGAACGGCACTCTGGCCCTGTTCACGCCCAGTGGCTTTCTCCCTCTTCTGGTGACTCTGTTCTCCGTGGGCTTCCTTGGACTTCATTGCGTGAAGAGGCAGGCTAGAGAAGGCTCTGGCTGGGTCAACTGGTCGCCCGTTCGAAGGTCTTCCTCTTTGTCGTTATTGCTGTTCTTTCCACTGATATCTGTAGGGTGTACAATGGACCTGTTGTAGAAATGCGCGGTGCGCATGCGCGGAAGTATCTGATGCGCCTGGGTGCGAGAGTATCTAGTTCAGGAATACCATCGAAACAATCTGCCCTCTTGCATTTTCTCGCCTTTGGGGCGCCTTGGAAGAAGAAGAAGAAGTAAGACCATCGAGAGTCGAAACTCAAGTTTTGATGTTGCGAACAAGGTGAAAAGAGTCATCAGTGCTGACGACGCCCGTTCCTAGAGTCACGACGTGCACCGCAATCATGCCGGTGAACTGTGTAGCCTTCGGCATGTCAGATGAACCTATTATCGCCCGGGTTGTGGAACTAGCTTCTTCGCTTTCCGTGTGGTAAGCTTCATCCCGTTAAGCGGGCAGCCTGGATTCGTGCAGTCAGGAGGTTGACAAGTCCGACCTCGCGAAGAACCGAAAAGAAAACGAACTGATAGCACACGAGAGCCTAACGTGCACGTTGTTTTCTCTGCAAATACTCTCCACCCAGTGCTCCTCAGGTTCTTGCCCATACCCACAGGTGGCAGCACGTAATCCCTCGTAAGGGTCCATTGGGAGGTGTGACCGTGTCCGGCGGCCGTGCAGGCGGTCACACGATATGGGAAAGCACACCTGTGAGGGCGCTCCGGGGCAAAGCTGTGCCGTAAACGCCCTCGATGATAGTAGTTTATTGCAAAGTGAAAGGGGGTAGAAGCAAGGCTTTGCAGCAGCTGTTCATGGATGCCACTATAACCGACTTTTAGTGTTTGTCTCTTTTTATTCCGTTTACTTCACTTCATCATTACCAAAGCAGGCTTGGTTATTGCCATTTTAGATTCTACTGTGTCCTTCTCCCCAGAATTGACCTTTGTGGAGGCTCGTCAACGGCCTCGTTGGCTCGGTGGCTCCGTGGGAAGAAAAAAGGTCAGCAGAGCCGACCGTATACCTGGCGCGTGTAAATAGTCTATTGGCGGTGTCAGCGATCGGCTTGCCACGAATTGGCCGAATGCCTGACCATGACGTCGGCGAATGATTTCTCAGCTGACGGAAATAGGGGGATATGTAAGAACTGTTAATTTTTGAAGGTTATTGGCGGTGCTGCTTTGCGAGCCCAAATGATTACGCTTCCACCATGCTCATTACAAGCACCGTCGAACTTGTTGTCCGCAAGGTAATGACGTCACGAGAGGAAACCATAGGAGGGCGCCGCCTATACCATCTCGCCCTAAAGCCCCGTTGAGAAAAGCCAAGACAAACGCAAGCACATCGAGGAGCTATTAATCGGTGCCATACATACTCGGCGTCAAGTATTATGCGCTTCCGTGTGAGGCTAGCTGCAGCGCCACACACTGCAGCGAGAGATCGCGTGATTTATTTGCGCCCGGTTCAGACAGCGTCATGCGTTTGACTGCGTTTGACTGCGTTGTGGCCGTGAGAACCAGACATCCTCACTTATATCGCGTGCCGAGATGATTCCCGAATTGATCTCCACGTTTGCCACGGCTGATGTGCCGGTGACTTCCGCCGGTTCTCGACGTAGCCTAGCCAAACGCACTCGAACGCAAGTGCGTCTGGAACCGGCCTTTACGCTCATTCGCAGCGCGTTTGTTCGCCAGCTAACAGAGCGGCAGTTCGCGGAAGCTTTCACGTAACGCAAATGTAGTTGACGCCGAGCATAACCGTCATTGCGCCCATGCTGCCGATCGCGTGCCCCTTCGCCGAAGAACGTCCAGAAGGTTGCTGAGTCAGTAAAATAAGGAAATATCGTTTAGTGGCAATATAAAGGAGTTTGTTTTCTTTAAGTAGTGATCGCATACCACTTTTTGTTGTTTATTTGCGGATCACTCGGCTGGGCTAATGTAAGTTTATCAAAACTGCCAAGTGCGTACACCAGTCATACGATAAAATATGGCCGCCGACATCCAAGAAATCACGGGAGTCAATAGATAAGCAACTTTGTAGACTGTCTGCTGCTTTTCCTCCGAATGGCTGGTGACACAGCACCTCCGATAACAAAGTGCCAAGGAGGGGGCCAACGTGGGGCGAGAGAGCTGAACTACGAGCGCTACGTCATGGCCCGGCAGGCACCCGCGCTCTCACCGATTTTAACTCAATTCAATTCGTTTATTTACTCCCATCATACATAGGGGTGACTGGAGACAGCGAGGCGAGCCGCAGAAGTGCAGCTCGATGAGCCCCTGGCCCCTACTGGCAGATCGGCCGGCAGGAAAAAATAATACTAAATTAGAGGGCGGAAGAAACCCTCAGTGCTCTACAGGAGAAAATATAAAGAAGCTTGGAGGTGAATATTTTCCGTACTCTGTCTTCTTATTGAGTGCAGCCCGACAAACATTTCGGTCTCTTAAAACGTTTAGTGCTCTTGGTCTGCACGCTGTATCATTTGAAGCCCATAGTTCCTTCCAGGGACGAGGTACTCTCAGGCGATCCAGCACTCATGGTACTCCATACTCACATATACCATATTTCGACACTTCAGTTTAGAAATGCGTGGCAATGGGTGGGTGAAAACAGGTAAGGGAATGCCGCGTATACTATAACGCAAGCTCATAATTGAAATATTAATGTACTTGTGTAACCTTATAAAAGTGTGGTTCAGTGCGTGCATAATACGACGTATTAGCTACGGCTCGAACTGATCTCTTCTGCACATGAATTCAGTTTATTAACGTTTCTGCACTGCTCGTGGTTCCCCACACTAGGTGACAGAATATGCAAGTATATGCAAATAATGCATGCAAATGTAAGACTTTCACACTAGATGGTAGCATATGGCGATGTTTATAACGAACGCCTACTATCCGAGAGTTCAAGTGTAGCGTTTGTATATAAAGGAATCCCATGACACGCGTTCGTAAAAAATTACGCCTGGAGTTCTAACAGTACTATAACCTAACTTGCCAAGGAGTTTAATCTTAACTTTTGGAGTAGCATTGCACACTGTAGCCTTTT
>JAZHYW010048133.1:0-38183 GCA_037355805.1 Ixodes ricinus | reverse complement strand
AACTGGGCAGCTAACAAGGCGGAAGCTTAGGAGGCTTTTATACGAGGAATATGCCCACGAATGTGTATATCCACTTCACATGGAGGCGAAAGCCAAGTGCAACTGGCTACCTGTTGTAAAAGGTGTGCTTATTGCGACACGGCTCTGCTGTAACCAGACTGAGAGCTACGTCTGACACAAAAGGGGAGTGCATCAATTTGGATGTCAGCCGCGTTGCTTGCAGTAATCGGCATTGGGTATCCAATCATTATTATTCAGACTTGTACCTATCTTAAATACCCTACTAATAAAATGCAGGAGGACGCTTAAGCTTCGCTTTTAAGAGTGGAACGCTATGGCTAAACATATAAGCCCCCGCTTGTTCCTAAGTCGTGCAAGCGTGTCTATGGGGCCTAATACGGTAACTTGTCTGGCTCGCAAGCGAAGGGTCGTGGGTTCGAATGCCGCCTCCGCGTGACCTCACGTGTCACGTGTGATGTCACACGTGACGTCACGTGTGTGCGTGACGTCACGTTTTCACGTGAAGTCACACGTGCGCTTTGTGGGTTGTTTGAAATTCCCGCGCGAGGTCATGTAGCGTGACGCCACACGTGGCTCTACATAATGACCCTATCGACCAATCAAGACTTTTCCGTCCAACCGCCAGATTTTCTTTGACACGAGCTCCTAAATGCTATCCCGTTAATACTGCATTCCAAATACTTCTGGTAGTGTTTTGATATCTTGCAAATACATCTCTTCTAGAGTATTGGCTAAGTATCTCAGACACATTTTTCAACTCTGAAAAAAAAAATTCTTGGGAGACAGTTGGCAGACTTTAGAGGGATCGTCAGACCTCAGGTGCAAAGCTGAACCAGTTGCAAACTTGGAGTACAAGTGACCAGAACACAGACCAGGAAATAAGGCTCGGAGCAAAAAGCAGTTTCCAAATGTCAACAAAGACCAAAGGGTTAGCACCAAATATGCCCGCCTCTGTGTGTCCACTTTTCTTTTCTTTTAAGTTTTCTTTCGAATGTAATAACACGCCACGCTTGGAGCCAACAATCTGCTGGTGACGTCCTCCGGATTTGTCACTCAGACCCCACCTTTTATCTGAAGCTAAAGTCGTTCCGTCAGCGGAGGATTTTGACGCCAATGCTCGGTACGGTTACAATAGCATAATTTTCGGCCTCGAGCACGTTTTCAATGGAGCGCAGGCTCATCTTCGGTCAAGGGCGCTAGATCCTGTTGACTTTATATAGCTGCAGTGATATATATTGGGCTTCTTTTCCTATAAACATCTTTCTTCCCAGCTCGTTCAATAGAGTTTCTTCCACCTCCTTCGATATGTTTTCGATGTTTCGTCCTAAAAATCCTGGCACCCAGTTTTCTGTTAGGTAGGAGCCAGTCATTTTTAAAACTGGTGGATTTTGATTTCGGAATCTTGACTCTCAATATATCAATAGCTGGTGCGAAGGAGGGGGGGGGGGGGCAAGGGAACAGATTTTGGAAGCTGGTTTCGTTGACAAACTTCTGTGTTTAATGTGTTTTCTTTCTTGACCTTTCTGAATTTTGGTGACAGATTGAGGCTACAGGTGCTCCTCCTCGCCTTTGACTGGGAAGAGAAAGTACTATCTCTTGGTTTTTGATCCGCGACAGACAGGCTGCTGTTCCCGAATTGATATTTCTCATGAGCGTGCACTTTGTCCTTCACCCGCGCACTCATCAACAACACTGGCTGTCTGATCAACTTCTGATTCGGCATTTAGGGATATGCAATGTCGAAATATATGTGTCAAGTCCGCCGAATTTCAGTAAAGCATACTAGGAATTATTCGGAACGCGTCATGAGTTGAGCCTGCCGCCAAATTAAAGCACGGCAGATGCCATGTCTACAATAGGTGAGCCTCCTCCGTTCCTAAAATCTTTCAACATCCGTTATGTTGCATATCCCGAATTATTAAAGTAAACTCCGATTGCCGCAGCTAAGGCGATTCCTTAATGTGATAAAGATCACAGCAGAATGTGACAGAATGTGATAAAGATCACAGCAGAATGATGTCATCACAAGTAGAGCACCCCTTTTCTATTCTTTATTCTTTATACCAGCTTGCAACATAGTTGCCAAGTATCTTCGAAAGTAATTCAATTACGTTTTCAGAGTACTTGTAGTCTACTCCAGAGAGTGTGTAGTAAAAGTAACTTGAACACTGCTCTAAATACATTTTCAAATTTGTATTTAGTACATTATTGTAAATACTCATGTTGAGGATTTGGCAAAACACTGTTATTATTCAGCACTTTGAAATACCTATATATAGCAGGAAAGCGATAAATAATATATAAATAAGGGAAGAACATAAAAGACGAGGACGGAAAAGACGTCCTCGTCTTATCCGTGCTCGTCTTTTACGTTCCTCCCTTATTTATATTTTACCCCTACCAGCACGCTCTTTATGCCAATCAATAATGAATATGTTCACATAGAGAAAAATGCATTTTCTACCTTACTATTTGCCTAGCTGTCACATAAGATTGCAATAATTCGTTGTCGGAGTTATGTACGGGAAAGGACACGCACCGAAATCTTTGAGTGTGTTAGCTTCCAAAAAGAATCATAAACGACACAGAAATAAAGTGCTCTGAAATGACTTATAGGCGATATTATTTTAAAGTTCTTTATTGATAATCAGGCGTCTGGGATGAAGCCTAGATCTTCACGGATTTCCGAATTAGTGATTTTTAAACCATTGCTGTATAGCTCAGTTCTCTGGAAGAAAAAAATAGAGCAATATCATAGAATTGCAATCAAACTCAATGCAACTCCCTTAAATAAATATTATATTGAATTTATAATATGATCACATTAAGTACATAGGCGATTATTCAAGCACTGCGCACATCTTGAGTCAACTATACTCAACATATGAATATCGAGCGCCAGTAGGAAGATGCCTTCAAGCATCTTGCAAACGGCTAATAAGTTCAAAACAGTCCACAGCTCAAAGGGAACGACTTGAAAAACTAAATTTACCATGCAGTGTTTCTTGGATTTTGTATTGGGGCTTTACGCCATTCCGGTATAGTGAGTCCTTTGAAACATTCTTGCACTTTATAACAACACACATTTGAATTTCGTTACATGTACTTAACGATAATATAGCTTAACTGGAAAGTACAAAACTAAAATCACCTTTGCTCAAAAGAATCATGTTGTGTCATCTTAGAAAGACGCTTCTAAAAAAAGCGGACTGGAATAAATATCCTTCCAGCCAGAAATCTGTGCCGCCCTCTGCCTCGTCCTTAAGTGTTCCCTAATACAAGTATCACGTTATAACAAGCAAGTTAAAACGTGATATGAGCAAATACAAAACAAAACCTTCACATCAAATCTCTGTACCTTCAAAGGACAAGTTTTCCCCGTTAATATAGGAGCTGCAACAGGGTAGCCTAACTATTGAAGCTCTCATATTGACGTCGAAAACTTTCTTTTTTACATAACAGCTCCCGCTCCCGAAGGAAGTTAGCTATAGAATGGAAGAGGACTGAAAAAAATACTGAAAAATTAAAAGTTTACATATACATTTACTTTACAAAACTATGTAAAATATTTTGAATCTTTTTTTTAAAACATATATTTCGTGTCATAGTGGTTTTTCGTTTATGTTTCCCCCTATAAACAGTGTGCAGCACATTACAATATTTTTGATATTTCATGTTTTTAACAGTTATTTATACGTAGCAAATATTTGGGGCGGTTCAATTAGTTGTATGTTTTAACACTGAGATTACATCTGAAATAAACACAACGCAAGGTTCCTATAACGTATGACAAGCGACGATATACAAATGGGGCTTTGAAAACTCGTTTTTTTATTTTGTGCTACATTCACTCGGATGCGATGCATATTATATTGACTTAATTGTACAAGTGTGGTAGATTATTTCAACGATTCAAGGCAGAAAATTGGCTAAATAGCATGCTATTGATGAAGTGGAAGTGAGGTTAAATACATAAAACAAATTATGAAAGTACAACGAGCTATGATTTTGAACATTTTACGCCACATACTTTTGGTCCGTCGTATATCAGTATGAAATGCAGTTGTATTAAACTTTCGTGAAAATAAATAATCAATATCTTGCCGGACAAATCAACCAAGCCGAAACCACGACGTATCTCCCACTGAAATTTTAGAATTATATTTTCCACAGAGCGACATTAACACATATGAATCGCCTCTTTGTTTAGTGAGCGCGTCACTTGTTCAGGTTTTTGCTGCTGTCCCCTAAACTATTTCATAATTTTAAAGCTTTAGCGTAAATATGATGTTCTGAAAACGCTTCCGCCCAGTTGCTTTCTTTTTTAACTGAAATGGCCCGTATTAAAATTTTAACGACCGAGTTAATTTGTGTAGACATCGCATTTATCGATTATCTTGTAAACCCGAGATGGGGAACGATAAAAAACGGACAAACACAGATTTTGTTGTGTTTGTCCGTTTTTTTATCGTTCCTCATCTCAGGGTTTACAAGATGTCGATTAATTACTAGCTCGCCTGCACTCTCTCACTGCTTACAACGCATTTATCCTTAATAAACTTCATGTTTTGAGCAAATTACTAAAATTGTTTCAGCATATCCACCGGATCAAACTACGTCTGCCATTTTTTAAGGATATTTTAAGGCGGTGCTATTATGGAGGGTGGAATCACAATGGTAAATTAACATGGGTCCATTATGTCTCAATGCACGAAAATACCGATTTAAATTCATGCCTAAACGTTCAAAGACACACTAGATTAGGCGTTGTAAGCATCATATGTTTGACTTAATTATCCTGAGCTTTTTGTAATGCGTACATAACTCTAACCATATTCATTATATTTTTAAAGTGATGAAGCCTTTTGAGCGCACAGGCGATCTACACGTTAAACGCCATACTTATGTTACAATGTCTCACGATAGTTGTTACAACCATGTAGACGACTCAGAAACCTGGCGACACTATATTGCCTAATGAGGGCAGTGAACGCAATGAGTCAGCATATATCGAAGACATCCGCCAGCCGCTGTGCAGCTTGCCACTGACAGTGGACGGGGAAATCACATCAAAATCACAGAAACGGCTAAAAAAAAATCAATGTAGTAATTGTTTTTAAACTTATTTTTGTCATATTTGAACAGGATTGGGGAATTTGGTGTAGATTGTATTTGGGTGGGCTGATTTTTTGACGCTATAAACAAGTTTATACGAGTAAAGCTGTATAGACTCTTATAACAGTTTTAACGTTGCCGTGCTAGAATTTAACTTTTGCTGTTATGAAAACAAACGGTGAGCAGGTTTTCTTGAGTAGAACTTTTGAAAGAGCAAACTTACTCTTGCAAAGACTCTGCAGGTTTGCCTGCTCAAAAATAATTTTGGCTCGTTGGGCATTTTTTTGCTGTAACTTTCTACATTTCTTGGTTTTCTTGTTAAAGAAGTATCGGTCGGACATTTCCCTACAGTCCTTTGTTTTAGATGTAAGCTCACACATATCCATCTTTGAAACGCCTGCAAATAAGGTTATTAAGAATACAACAGATACTGGTATAATGTTATACAGCTGACAGCGAGGAGCCGCAGTGGCACGTGACAATGAATATTTGTATTGTAATGACCTTGAGCTACCTATACAGTTATGCCATGGCACGGACCTTAGAGCACAGAAAATCAATAAAAACAATTTCAATAATTATAGTGCCTGCAGTGTGGCCTGAGTATAATATCGAATACATAGGAATAGCAGTGTTCACGCAGTCGAAACACGAAGGCAAAGTAAATGGCCCCTCAAGCACATTTCTACCGAGTTCGCAGCACGAGCCAGTAAAGGTGTTGAATTACAGGTACGCGCACCGCACAAAAAGTTAAACGCTCGCACTGGCAACAACTATTTTGTCGTAAGGACTTTGATTCTTCAGGGCGAAGTCAAATTGCCCTGAATAAGTATTGGTCATTTCAGTGAAGCGTGTGCTGTTACTTTACGTCTTCAAGGAAGCTTTTTTCTGGAATAGAAATATCGGCTGTTTCAGCGAAGGTTTTCGAAAAATCCCCAAATTTAGTGTGGTTAAGACAAAAAATAAACTTTATTTTGAACAAATTGCCAGCCACGGCGGACCTCAAGAATGGCAGAGAACATACTATTTAGCTTAATATTGAACGAAAACTTACTAATTAACTTTGTAATGAGTGAAAATAAATATAGGGTTCAAATGAGAAACTTGCTAAGCATCGTTGAAAACCACTAAATCAACTCACATTAGAAATCTAAAAGCAAAAACAGCATTTTACGACGTTAAAAAAAGAACGCTAAATTTGGACGCATTTTTAGGTTTTAGTTTCTTCTCGGAGCGCATATTTGCACCAGCGGTCCTGCTACCCGGTGGCCGAGGCGCCGAAGCCACCGCCTTGCCTCCCTCGTAGGATGGGAGGAAGTATAGCGCATGTGTGTTGGCGCACTCGGCCACTGGGGAGCAGAACCGCTGGCGCAAAGGTGCACCCCATAAGAAATTCGAAACCTATAGAAACGTGGCCGAATTTACCACTTTTTCAGAAAGCCGTAAAATGCTTCCTCTATCATATATTTAAAAAACTGGTCGATTTAGTGGTTTTCGATGGCGCTTAGCCAGTTTACCGTTGGAACCACATGTTTATATTCACTAATTGATGAGTTAATTTTGTTCATTTTAGTGAATTGTTTAGTGAATTCGTATGTTTTTTTAATTCTTGACGTCCACTGTGGCTTTTAGTTTGCTGCCGGAGAAGTGTTTTTGGTCAACCACCCTACCACCATATTCAAAGTCTTCGTCGAAACTCCTCTCCATAGGTAATTTACATAACACCAACCAAACACCGCAGAACAGATCAAAGGTTTCTAAATACAAGATGCCTTATATATATACTATCATGTATAGGTGTGTACATCTATGCAACGCAACATAGTCTAACTATTTATTTAGATAATTTTGGGATATACACTACCACGCTGCAAAGCTCGGTGCAACATTTCCATTGAAAATAGAGCTGTAACTCGCTTTTTGCAGACCTCAGCGTTAACTAGCCATCCAAAACCTATTTCGTAGAACAATCGCATTACTAGGACGTCGCAGAATATTGGTCGCTTCAACGATTGGTTTTAATTTGATCTTGTCTGATGTTAATGTGATGTGGGATTAATTAGGGTTAACATAAGAAGCTTTTCCATGTTTTTGTTTCAAATGGAACTGAGTGAGCTTACCGCATACATGCATGTTTTAAGTGAAAATCTGGAATCATGTTAGAATTAAGAATCGACAAGCAATATTGTACTAAGGAAACAAAAATGTAGACGCTCCCGTCCATCTTGGGTGACAGCTAATTCATAATATATGCTCAAACGAAACAAGAATAAACAAAAGTAGATATTTGTATCCGCCATAGTAGTCTTACGAAGGAGAGGTGATGCTTAGAGCAATAAAGAATTCAACTGTAGAACGGGTGCTTTAAAAAAAAATAGTTCTTTTTTTACGTACAGTTGAAGATTGGAACTTTTGCAAAATCCGAAAATAGTATTGTTCAGAAAAAAAAAACACTCTTTACAGGAACAAATTTGCCAGCCATGCCGAACTTTGGGAATTAAAAAAACACAAAAAACATGCAAATTATTTATTTAATTATCTAAATCATAGTATCTTTATTTCGTGAATATATACATATGGTTTCAGTTAGATATCACAAACTCTTAAATAAACTAATTTTAGAAATGCTAAAAGACAAACAAAATTATACGACATTTCGAAAAAAAACATCCCCAATTTGGACGTCTTTATATACTTCGTTTCACCTTACGTCTAGATGCAGCAGACGCTATGAGGTGATGGGACAAATCAGACAGCATAAAAAGTGCACAATCATGGCGCTCCTCATGCTTATGCGCGTGTTCTATCATCAATAAACCAATCATAAACGGAAAACACCTAGTAATTTGCGCTTTTGACGCATGCGTGATTGGTCACTTTACCTCGTAGCGTCGGCTTGATCCGGACTTGAGTTTCTACTTGAGTGCATCTTTGTGCCAGCAGCTGATCGCGCCACTTCGTCCGCGCCACGCTTGCTTTAATCCCACGAGGGAGGCGAGGACCGCGGTAGCTGCGTGCCTCGCTGGCGCAAAGATGCACTCTGATAGGAGACCAAAAACTAGAAACGAGTCCAAACGGAGTGTTCTTTCGGAACGCAGTAAACTACTCTGCGTGCCTTATATCTTTCTAAAATGAGTGATTTAGTTTTTTTTTAAATTATGATTAGCAAGTTTCTTATTGAACGCATATGTTGTTTCACTAATTAAAATTTAATCAGTGAATTTTTGTGAATAATTTAGCTAATTAGTGTTTGTTTACTTCTCAAGTTCGGCATGGTTGTCAGTTTGTTGCCATAAAATATTTATTTTTTCTCAACTACTCCTATTTTTAAGAATTTTTGAAATTCTACGATGCAAGACACGGTGTTGTTTCAGTGCTTTCAAAGAATGTTTTTTCCTGATAGTGAGGTTCTTCAAATGTCCCTATATCTTCGTGTATATTTCCGTGTGCATTGGTGAACATTTCTATATTTGTACCTTTATCAACTTGCCTTGAATAATTGCCTCTGGGCATTAAAGGTTAAATTAAATAAATAAATACATTTCTGCTGTGGAAATTCAACTCTAAAAGCAGGCTTTCAAATCACCCAATCAGTCACATTGCAAAGTGAAATCTAAAAGTAAGTTTCACTGTATTTACACAAGTCTTGGTAATTTTTTTAATAAACAAAGTCAGTTCTTTTATTTTTTATGGTGCATAGATTGTTTTATTAATACTTCTGCATTATAATTTTGAATAAATGGTCACTGCATATTTGGTCTTGTGAAATAAAAATGAATTTTTAAGTTGAAATCAATTATGTGATGTCTTAACCATGTAATATCTCTGATGTCAATACGAATTACTAATATCTCATTGTTTCATCGATTGATTGTGTACTATTACCTTTACACGTGGAAGTGCAGGAGCTCTCATTGAAGAAATTATTGTTGTTTCCATAACATCCACCATATTCAAACACTTCGCATTTCTCGGTTTCCATATTATAAAAATATCGTGGTATCAATGCTCTGCATGGTCCTTCGTCCATAACTTCAGTGCATCTTTCTTGACCTAAAGGTACGAGTATTTTTTAAGAAAGTGCATGTTACCATATCTATAATTTAGTTTAATCGTGGTATCGTGCAGAATCAAATTAGTCATTGCCCTTCTTTAACCGTTCTTATGCAATGTGCCTAAGAAATGATATAATATAGCCCGCCCCATTTCAGCAAAAAGCCAAAGCATATTTTAGGAGATTTTTAGGACGTATATTTTTTGACAACATTTTTGAAGAGAAGCAAGGTGAAATGCTACGTTTAGTCTGGTTCATTTTTATTCCCACCTCTGTTGGTTGTTATAAATAGCTAAAAACGAAAACACTAACAGAAACCTTTCTTGTAAATGTCTGACGAATGACTTATTGCGTCTTTAAAGCCCGACCTACGTAAACGTTTTTCACGCAAGGTAGAAACATCCTTTTCGTCACCACTTTCCATTTCCTCCAATCCCTCGGCTATTTTGTAGTCGTGGGGACTACTTTGTTACTGCATCTTGGAGTAAGCCGAGAGCTCTCGGCGTATCCAGTCCTAAGATGCCGCAACATTGCAGTCCCCTTCGTCCAGATACCAGTGGGAGAAGAGAAAACGGGAAGGGTGGCGAGTTGATATTCCTGCCCTGGGGTAAACTATTTTGTAGGTAGGTCTTCAAAGCCGACCCGCAAGACATTTTTCAACCAGGGAGAAAATCCTCCTCGACATTCTTCCGCCCCCCCCCCCTCTCCTACTTTAAACTTGACGGCGGTGGGACCCTTTTTGTTGCTGCATCTTGGGGCTGGATAATCCGGGAGCTAATCCAGCCCTAGATCAAGTAAAGAAGTAGTCCCCCCGGCGTCAAGATAGCAGTGGAAAAGGGGAAATGCGAAGGGTGGCAGGAGAACGTTCACCCTGGTTGAAAAATATTTTGCAGGTCGGGCTCTAACCTAAACTACTTTGGCATATTTCATGCGAAAACACACAAAAAATACATCGATCTTTGACGTTTTGGTGACATATTTGGGGCCTTGTATCTTAGGATTCATCGAACATTGTGTTTGTAAAATACCATACACATGTCGGGCTTTATATGTTCTATTGACTTGTCCTATTTAAATTTATTTATTTTCAGGAACTAACATGAATTTTTAAGTTTCGTGAAAAAAAATGTTGCCATAATTCGAACCCGCTTTATTAAAAATGACATTTTTTCGTGATTTTTTAATTGTTCCAAATAATGTTAAGTTTCTGTGGGTGTAGGTAATGTTCCCCATTTTTTGTTGTATTTGGTGTAGAAGTGCTTAAAGGGGTTATGACACGCCACAAATAAAATATGAGATAACTATACTGCTAGGACCCATTGTATGTTCCTATAATCCTGCTCAATTTGTTTTGAAAACGGCACGATAGTTTCGTGGATAAATCGATTTATATGCGGGTCCCTCGGAGGGGCAGATCCGGGCGGAGCTGGCGGCTGGTGACGTAGCCAGCCTCCAGCGCGGCGTCCCCTTGCACGCACTCACAGACTTGGCTCTCTTGGCGTCTCGAGCCTCAGCTTCCTCGTTTACCTTCCACGTTTCGAGCATGCGGTCCGTGACGATTACGTATACGGCATCGCTCGCCTTGTCAAAGTGTTCGACATTGATCGCAGCAGCGATGAGTGATTGCTATCAAGAGATGTTGGAAGCTGTTCATTTTGACTGCGCCCCGCTGGCGACCAGCTCCAGCGACGACGAGTTACGGACGAACTCGCCGTGGTCACCGTCGTTCGGGGATATCTCGCAGGCGCATGCAGGGTTGAATGAAGGTCAACGGGCTGGGGGCGAGAGCGAGAATAGCTTTCGGGTTACCGAGCTGCGTGAGCGGTTTTGTTCGTACCGCGGCGAGGAGAGGTTGGGCGATCATGGGGGCGCCTAGAATGAGAGAGTGTTCATGGTCACGTGGTTTATGGACACCATGGTGTGACTAACTTGGGCAGTGTTGCCTGGTCGCCAGATGAAAATGATAAAAATTCGTAAATTGAATATTGCAATTACCAGAGCTCTAAAAATCGCGTAACTTGGTGTATATGCTAAGTAGCATATGAGCCCTTACATACATTCACCCGGCCGAATCGGCAAATAGGTAGTCTCACAAGTTGGTCGCACTGAAAGGTTATTTAGCCTTAAAATGCTAAGTGAAGGCAGGTCGGACGTGTTTTGGAGGTTAAGAGGCTAGAGAGTGATTGAGCCAAAGCATACGTCTGTTTGTATAAAAATATCGCCGGTGTTGACCAAGTTATTCTGGGGCAAGAGAGGAGTGGGTACGTGAATACGTGAATTGTTGATGATTTAGTGGGCACCAGATCATATTTCATCCACTAGTGAATTGAAAATGAATTTCTTGTGTTCTCATGATCCTTTGGGATGGGCCCACCGAGCCGGCACCCCAGTCTGTCATATTCTTTTTAAATGGGTGTTTGAGAGGGGGAGGGGAGATAGCTTATGTGGACGTGCCCCCAATAGGAAAGCATGTCTGCTCCCGACACCTCTGTCGTGCTGACGTTACTGGCAACTCATGCTTATTTATTTTATTGTTATTATTTTAATAATATGAATAATAATATTATTAAGTGACGACACTTGAGTCGGGGTGTATATTGGTGCTTATCTCAATTTAACATACCAGGTGATATTTTTAATGGAAAGAGAATTAGCAAAAGAGCGCAAACTGCTAGCTCAATGCCGTCCTCGCTTTGCGCTTCTCAAGTTCTGCGGATGATTATAGGAGGGGATAACCGCCAGAGTCTGCAGAATAATTAACACGAAATCGTTAAATATCTTAAATTAGTAACAACAAAAATGGTTTCAATTATAACCTTGCTAAGCCTCATCGAAAACCACTAAATGAGTTAACTTCAGGAAGAATTCAGGCAACGCTGGAAACGCGGGTTGCACCATATTGACCACTAGCAGCAGGCGCAAGGCTAGCGGTGAGGAAACAGGAATGATTAGATTATCATTCGGGTTCTCCCTCCGCTAGCTTGGCGCCTGCTGCATGGGGGGCAACTTTGGCGGACCCCGGTTTCCTGCGTGCTTCAAGTCGCTCTAGAAATGACTCGTTTAGTTCTTTTCGATACGCTCAGCAAGTTTCGTTCACAGATTTGGTCAAATTATAAAAAAAAGAAAATATATCAAAATAAACGTTTTCCTAATATGAAACACCTCAACATGGATCTGCTGATGTCAGCTTTGTAAATATCTCATGGAGGTCATATTCTTGTTTTGAAATTTAATCCTTGAGAGAATACAAAAACAAATACAAAAATTGGTACAGCAGACCTATGCACACACGGTTTGCTTTTAGTTGGTCTTCATTAATATTAGACGGACTCAATAAATTGCTGTAATAACAGTTTTGGCTTTCAGCAGCATAAACTAGGTATTCCAAATATACCTTATCACGTGTCTTCTAATAAATACTTTCTTTGCCATATTATTTACGTTCACAGCATGTTTTATGCTTGCAATTTAAATTAAAAAAATTGAAAATCGTTCTTGTGCAGTACTCAGTGGCCAAGTTCAATACCCGGACGCTAACCTCTCGTACGGTAAAAATGTCACAATTTTTACACACAAAACGGAGTGTGCAGCTGTGTCCATTTTCACAGCAGGTTTTTTATACTTCGGGAATTAATCGGAAATTACCGTAGCGCTGACAGAAGTGAGTATCAGGAGCTGTCATCTCTCCAGTCTGAGCAACGACTTGAAATGTTGTTTACGCTGATTGAGACACACCTCACCACACGCGACCCAGGAACACTACGCTGGGATGTTTAAGCTGTTTGGTTTTGTCTAATAGGCAATTGAGCTAATTCCCAAAACTAAAACAGTTCACCTGAATGCCACCTATTTCTTTTTTCAGACCTGAATGTTTGAATTTTGTGTTATACGCCGACAAGAATCTCCGTGGAGTCGTGTTGAGTTCGCCGCAAGCAATTCTTCCTAACGTCGCTGAGCATGTGTAGTTTCCATGCTTGGAAACTACACTTGGGCACAAGCTTCAGCCCAACTTACTGGAACATTCATTTTGATATATCTTCATTTTATGTAAACAATCGTAAGGAGACTTCATCAAATTTGTGAACGGCTGCCAATGATAAAGCTGGACACACGCAAACTGTGGCGTCTGAAGAGCGGAATGGTAGGGCAGACTATTTTGCATCGTGAGAGCACGACACTTCGCACTGTACTCGGTAGTCTATATTTAGGCAAAGGAATTAGCCATAAACTTTTGTTTTCATAGACATTTAAGATAATTAATTTTCTATATTTGCTTCTAACATTAAAATTTCTGGGCATTGTCAACTGTCCTTATGTGAATGGCTCTATACTTAATTTAGGCAAAGCAAAGATGCCGTATTGTGAAATTTTCTGGATTAGATTGCGGACTCTAATTAGTTTTACTGTGTCTTTCACAGGCTATTTAGTTTAATTGATATGCTATTAAACACTTCACAACAGTTTTACTTCAATACATTTACACAGAAAATACCCCAAACGATATTCAATTAACAAAACGCACTAACCACCATCTCACAAAAAACAAAAAGGTTTTCGGGGAAAAACTTTCGTAAAATATTTTAATTTCACAGTTGAATGGTATATAACTATCGGAATACTAGCAAAACGTTACCTATTCGGCTCCACCAAAAACATCATTTCATCCCAATTTTCAAGATATTTTTATCTCAATATTCAAGGGATAAAAGTAGCTACGTGATATTTTTTCTTAATTTCTCAGACTCATAAAATCTATGTACCGCTGAAGATTTTATTATGGAAATATTTTTGTTTATTCGTCACGTTAAATAGAGTAAGCTGTAGAAAGGGTACAACTATTTTATACATCAAATTATGCCGTCTTGTCTATCTTTTGTAGACTTACTCAGAGCACCTCCTTTTCTGCGAGGATTATGAATGAAAGTACTTTTTGAAAAATTCGAACGCATCAAAGCCTGGTAATTTTCCCAAAACATTTTCTTACCAAAAGAAAAATATGTAGGCAGTAATCTTTTTAAAGCTTAAAAAGAACAAACTATTGCGCTCTTTTAACAGTTTAACAGGAGTAAATCAACATATTTAAATATACCGATATCGTTGCGCGAACATCCTGAACATTTAACACAAAAACGCGTATTGTCTTACAAATTTCGAACATCATTGGACGATAAGATTCTAATACACACATAAAGAAAGTAAAATAGAGTAGATATTGTTGTTTTCTTATTTACCAGGCTTGACTAAAGCGTGGCCGCCGAGTGCGACGAAACTCATCATGAAGATAAACTGCATTGCAGGCTGCATCTAGCTTGCGGATGAATGGTAGTTCGAACTTCTTGAAGCCTTGGAACGTAAAAGCCCGGAGATGCTTTCTGAAACATAGGAAGGCTTATTTATACTGTGAATTCCAACGCCTTCGCGCAGGTAGGAGGCACCTTTAGCTTGCACTTCTCTTAATTTTTTCGTATCGTAAAATTATTTTGCTTATTTTTTTCTACGAGACAAACGCGTAAATTCGTAGTACACTCTCCCAATGGCAACGAACTCTGAGCTCGTAAAGAAGATCATGCGAATGACGTGGAGGAAGTGTGCAGCTGTTATAGCTTTGCGTGATGTGTTTTAAAGGTCAAATTACACGAGAGTGCATGAGAAAAGGCATTAGAACCTTTAATTGTGAAGTTGTTAATTTCAGAAAACCTTTTCCTGAATAACGTCAAAATGTTTTTACCGACAGCTGTTAGTTGCCATTTCTCTGGTTTAGCGACAACGTGAATGTAAACGCAGTCAGTTTCCCAGCTAAATGTAGCGGAAAAATTGACGTCACGTGACTTATGGACCAATTCAGTTTCCCCGCTAAATTTGGAGGAACATTTGACGTCACGTGACCTGACGTCACGGGACCTGCAGACAAATCCAGTTTTCCCGCTAAATTTAGCGGAAAATTGACCTCACGTCACATGCACCAGTTCAGTTTCCCCGCTAAATTTAGCGGAAAGGTTTAAGTCACGTGCCCTAATGCACCGCACACTTCAGTTTCCCCGCTAAATTTGGCGGCAAAACACATCACGACCTTACAATCATTTATTCATCAACAACGTGTCGACGCTAAATCAACTCAACGTCATTTCAATATCAAATCACCGTATGACGAACGATTGGCGCAATATCAATCAATCGTCATCGTCATATCCTCGAATAAGCAGCACAGATGTCGCCGTCTAAACGCATGACGTCGTGTGATCGTCGTGCAATTTTTGTAACATTTTGCGAATCTATTTGGAAACTCTTATAATACAAATTTTCAAAATACCCGGAAAATTTTGTAGTTCCCTACGTTTATATATTTTATCCCCAGGTCCACAACGTTTCGCTTGCGCGTTATGAACGTCGCGCCCAACATTTCTCGCATATCCTGTACCATCAGACATCTAGAATATTTTAAAGTCGATTAAAGTATATCAGTGCAACAATGGGGTACTGCTCAAAATGCACAAAAAATGATATTACAAAAACAAAAACGCAGATGAAAGGGAAAACGTTTTTGAAAAGCATGCAACCGCACGAGACGTGTGATATTAGTGCAAGAACACAATTCTGCTTTACAAAGTTACCTTGGATCGCTTCAAAGATAGACCGAGGCGCTCAATCTTAACTTTTTACAGTTTCAGATTCAAGTTTGGAGATATGAGCAGAATCATTAAATTACATTTTTGATATAATCACAATATAACCCTGAGACAAAGACAAATAAAATAACGAACAAGACGACAGAAGTGTTAATTTATAGAATGCGCACGTGTAGTGAAGATCAATTACAACTTCAAGCATCAATCCTATTGTGGCGTTGACAATATTACCTCTAGAAGTACTGTATTTCTCTCTTCTATTATTCTAACCTAATTTTTTTAGCAGTCATTATATTTGACACTATTTCCGAGGATTGAAAGAAGGGTGAAATGATTCCTATTCGTGAAAGTGAAGATAAGTCATGTCGTAATCATCACCGCCCAATATCCTTTCCAAGCATTCCATGCTGAATTTTAGAACGCAATCTATTTTAATTACACTGAACAGCTCCGGAGATACGGAGACTCAAAAAGGGCCAAACACAACAGAGTTGTTCAAAGCGTTCAAAAGAAGGCAATACGCATAACAAACGCAGTGAATTGTATTAATGAGGGGTGGGGGAGGGGGTGAAGCGGGAGGGGTTGTTTGTGACTTCTTTTGGCATGTCGAGGTGAAATGGGCCTTGTTCAGCTTGAGGGTTGATGGTTATTGTTATGTCGACGTTTTGTAAGGGGTGCTTGCTGCCTATCAAGTAGATTAAAAATAATATTTGTAATTGTGTTCTGACACGCAACACCGTCTCAGTATGATCGTTCACCATATCACCTGCACAATAAACCTTATATATATATATATATATATATATATATATATATATATATATATATATATATATATTATTACATCGTTAATTTTCATAATTCCTATGCATATTTTACTCCTGCTTAGCTTGGCTTCAAAAGATGGTTTTCATGCGAGTTTCAACTGTTAATTTTACTCCTAACATACACGCCTGTCTCCACCGTACATCTAAGGTGGTTACATATATTTATATTTAGCTAAAGCATCTAAAAGTTTTCTCATTTGCTCTTTCTGTACAAACATACCAGACACAACGTCAAAACCCATGTATTGACCTGGATAAAATGTTTTATAGCTAAAGGCTCCCAATTTGTTCAGGTTAACGGCAGTAACTTCAACCTTTCTCTCCTGACTTCTGTGTCCCCCTAAGCTTTAGTGCTATGTGCTCTTGTGTTGGTGACCTTTAGTCATAACCTTTTATTGTGTGTTCCATCCTCACTTGGTTTCTTAGTTGAGGATTGTGTCATTCACTCTGAAATCGCCAACAATTTTGATATTCAGTCACTTTAGATTATATTGACAATGTTTCTCGCTGCTGTCATAGACGGTAAATAGATACTAAATATTAACAAGTGTAAACCTTTAACAGTGTAACGTCAAAATAACACCTGCCAATCTTATCACGTCGAAGATTCTGCACTAGAAACCACACCTTCCTATAAATATCTTGACACACACTTTGCTAACATTGTTTCCTGGAGCTCCCATAGCGAATATGTAATTAACAAATAGTAACCATGCATTGCTCTGTTTCCTGAAATGAAACATTTTCTTCTGGCCCCTCTCGTATTCAAAGTATTCCTTCATGAAACATTAGTTCGTAGTAAATTGGAATATGCTGCCGCAATCTAGGACCCCACCAAAACACTTGCATTATGAATGCTACTCATCCAAAAACCATTTTCCCCAATCATATTTTATAACTATCACCGCAAACCTCGCGTATCAGCAATAAAAATAACCTTGAGTACTTCTCAGAAACGTATCACGGCTCTGCTTTTCTTCATAAAATGTATCCTTAATCTTATATCCCAACATTGAGTCAGCTTCTCTGTTAAACTACCCACCTAACGTATCATCCCGTGTCGAGAATCAAACAGAGTAGGCATCTCCCACTGTCGGTTATCACCTTTTTATTAGTCTCTCCTAGTCATCACAACTCTGGAATTGGAATCGATTTCCCGCAGTTATCGTCGGGATCACCAAGAGCGCTTAATTTAAACATTATTTGACAGATTTTTTTGTGCTTTGATTTCTCTGCTTTTTTATGTGTGAAGCTGCCGAAGTGTGTGTATGCATGCTAATTAGTCTTTATAGCCCCGTCCCTTCGCTCTAATGCCTTCCTGCCATGTGCCAGAATTAAAAAAGAACTGCCTACATCGTGCGTAGGCGATGAAGGGGCGATTCACCTTCAGGCAAGTTTGTGAAGTAATCAAATACACCTAAAAGTGTTTCTAACTCACGATACTTAACCAAGCACGATGACCTCGTTACATTTAGTGGCATAGATTTCTTATCTGTTTTAATTACTATTTTAAACAAATTACTTAAGTTCATCGCGCCTCTCACAAACATATTAAATTAATATTCCGAGGACGGTGACGACGACGACTGGACAGTGGAAAACACGACCACATCGCGCGATGCCCCATATGCTGACCCGGCCTCCACAAATCCATTGTGTCTTCTATCATTTTGTTCTGTATTGTCATCTCTGCTGCTGCCAGCCTCATTCGAACAATATGCTAATTAAAGCTCTAGCTTAAGTCGAGAGCTAAAAACACAATACATGTACAATGCAAATAAAATAAAATGTATTATTAGAAAAAGAGGCACAAGCAAAGACACCGTATTTATTTGTTTATGCAGCAGCAAACCCTATGCCTATTCGCGTCCATGGCTAGGCTCCTGGCCAACAAAGCAGGTGCTACGCATCTGTAATATATTTAGTAATAATATGTGTGCGAAAGATAATGCGCCCAACGAAAGTGATATATTATATAGGGTGTCCCAAGCTGACCTTCCGCTGTAAACAAATCGAAAAAATGTGTGCCTCCACATATAAAGCCCGAAACTTCACCGAATGCTCACTGAGCAGGTCAGTTTTAGTCAGTGAAATTTCAAAACGCAATTCTCTTCTTGTCAAAAAAAAGAAAAAAGATGAGACCAAACATTTGCCACAGTCAAGGTTGGCAGGCGCTCCATGCGACCTAATTAGCGACACTATTTACTTGTGGCGCCATCTTCCAAGAGGCACATCGAGCTACGCACTCTGTTGTCTGTTTCGCTACGACTATTGGGAGATGGCGGCAGAAGCAAATAGCGTCGCTAAGTCTGATCAGTCTGCGAACGCAGCCCACCGAGACTTTTGGCAAGTTTTTAGCTCTCATTTTTACAGGAACAAAACTGGACCTTGAAATTTCATACAGTAAACTGACCTGCTCAGTGCACATTCGGCGAACGTTTCAGCTTTCTTTCTACTAGCGCCAGTTTCTCCGGCTTGTTTTATAGCAGAAGATCCGTTTGGGACAGCGTATATATTAGCTTCTGAACGGCAAATACATTTACCAGCGTTGTTATATGTTCATATACATGTTGTAAAATATATTATTTCAGTTCCACTAACGCTAAAACAAAAGTCGTTTTTCCGGGGGCACGTCCGCGCTAATTAGACACTTAGATTAGAAAATATATCAATTGGTGTTGAATATGATAGAAGACTTCATTGATGTCAACAAAAATAAATGAAGCACTTTTCAGCAGTTTCTGATAATTAAAAAAGATAACTGTACCCAGTACCAGAAGGTGTAAAATACTGTGGAATTTTAACGTACAATGTGCGCAGCGATGTTGGCAACACTATTCTTTCTTATTCTGCCAATATTTTATACTTTAATTTTTTTATTGTTGAGAAGGTGATACTATAAGCGCACAAGCACGAACTATACGCAATCAGTGCAGTTATTTTATTGCATGAGCCTGTATTATCTCTCCCAATTTTTCTTATAAATGAATTGCCTCTGCTAAATTTCGGGTGAATGCAAAAAACTTCATTTGCACACAAAGCAAAAAAAAAAAAGAAACTATAATTTCTAATTTTACATTCCCCACAAAACCGTTAGATCACTAAGGCTGAAGTAAAAGTTTCGTTACATTATAGTAGGTCGCGCTTACTATTTGTTTGCGGAACCTTACCCTGAACATTCCTGTGTATTTTCTCTCTCTTGAAATGTTTCAAACATTCAAGTCCGCTTTTCCAAGTAATACCGCGCGCCACTGGGTTTGATAATTGTACCTTCTCTTGTGCCTCGTGGAAGGGAGCCACGCGCATAAACGACGACGACGTTCGAAGAGAAGAACGTGACAGCTGCGATCGCAATTGAGTCAAGACAACGAACTGGAGTTGACATTAACTACGATTGTGTAAACACTATAAATAAACTCGAATGTGTGCCCTATCTAATACTGAACATAATTCTAAGAACGTGTACGCAGTTCAGAAAAAGACATGCCCACAACGCGCATGACATTAAAAGAGTTTCGGTTTGCACCAGCACCCGCGCATTCAAATCTCTTCCCAAACCTGCACGCTTGAGCCTGATCTTTTTCACTACTTCCGCACATTGAAATCCAACTAAACTAAATTACACTGTTGAAAACTAAGGTAGCATTCAAAGCAATTTTGAAAAAAATACTTTCTTTAAATGGATTAGGGCAAAGATAGGTGAAATTAATTTCTAACGTAACGAGCATTTTTACGAAAGTAATACGTAAAACAAATTATTACATTCTAAAATAACGACAACTGGCCATTTGTAATGGTATTTCAGCAATGTCTAGAACAAACAACCTGCCGGAATGAAAAATCGCATATATATAAAACATATTTTGTCCAATAAATGTATATGCTAAGATCATATTAGAACGTATAATAACATTTTAAGAACAATATAAGCTTACATTAGGAGTTACAAGAAACTTATCAGATTCTTAGTACTTTTGATATACTCCTGTACGTTTTTTGTGTGTTCTTATATGGTCTTATTTGTATGCGTTTATTGGACGAAGAAATGCATCATACAAATAAAATATTTCACTTGGGCGGCCATATTGAACCCGAGAGCAATACCATCTAAGTTAGAAACCAGTGCCAACAATGTTAAAACTACTGAAACTGAGGTTTATTTCACTGCATCACCGCAGCGGGAGATTATTGCTTTCTTTTTTCCATTACTTTTTGTTATTTCTGTTAACACTTCTTCCCACAATAACTTAACTGACTGCAACTCACTTTGACTTGTTCATGTTTCTTTTCTTTTCGTTTTTTTTTCTGTTTATTTAGTTGGTATGTGTACTATTTTTGGAATCCACCCTTATGCAATGCATCCTCTGAATGCCCTAGAGCTGTATTAAGTTATATAAAAGAAAGATTACACATAGTTTTTTTTATTTTAATGAACGCATTGCCAGTTCCCACACCGTTTGCTCCAAAAAACATTTGAAGTTGCAGTTTAGAAATGCGGAAGCCCTGTTATGCCACGTATTATGGCAGAATGAACACGCAAATGTGAATGCCCAGGGAACATGGAAGCGGACGTAAAGTGGAAAAGGTTACGTGTTTTACCCCAGGGGCCTGCAGGAACTACGTCATGCGCAGCAAGAAAATACGCACTTTAAGACGTCAGTTGAGTTGCTTGCAGCATCGGACATTGCTTTGTTCGCTCACGAACACGTCACTCTGATAATAATCTAAATATAGAAATACAACCACTTTGCAATTACGCAAAAAAAGGTAGCAATAAAATATTTTGAAAATATTGTTTTAAGCTTAAACTAACAATGCTTGTTTTATGGGCTGGATCCTCTTAAACGCATAAATCGCGACCCTCCTATTTATAATGCAATTAAATGCAAAGGTGCAAGCGAGCTAGACAAGAATGATTAAAATAATCCCGGGAGAACGGGAACAAGAGGAACAAAGGACAAACACAAATCTCCAAACACAGCTAGGTGGCTGGTGCGCTACCGAAAAAATCCGCCTGGTCCGGGTATCGAACCCGGGACTTCTCCATTACAGGTGGAGCGCTCTACTAACTGAGCTAACCAGGGGTTAGACGTCAGTAGAGCAAACGGTTGGCTCAGTTGGTTAGCCCTTGTTAGCTCAGTTGGTAGAGCGCTCCACCTGTAATGGAGAGGTCCCGGGTTCGATGCCCGGACCATGCGGATTTTTCGGTCGCGCACCAGTCACCTAGCTGTGTTTGAAGATTTGTGTTTGTACTTTGTCCCTCTTGTTCCCCTTCTCCAGGGATTATTTTCGTCACCCTTCTATATTCGATTAAGCGGTCGTCACACTCTCCCAGGCTCATCATGTCGTTCTTATGGCCAACTTCAGCGAAATCCACTGCACCTAGCAGCTAGGACAGAAAGCTGTGGCGGTAGGTTCGCTCACCAAGCTTCTCGACCGAATCAGACATTCACAGCCAGTGCTGCCAGACGGAGGAAAAAAAAGTCAGAAGATTGATCCCTCAAAAGTCAGTAGATTTGCACAAAAATCAGTAGATTCTACGAAATCTGTGTTTCCATCTATTTCCATTAAACCACACTTCGAAGAAATAGTATACAGTAACAAATAACATAGTAATATAGCAAAATTAAAATGAAAAAAAAAACAAGTCCAGTTCTCGAGTATTTCTTTATGGAGGACAAAGTAATACCCGTGCCACACGGGCAACTCGAATGTCATTTACAACGAATGACATTTGAGCGGACAACCAATCAGCGCGCGACATTCCGGGCGTGGCACATTTCGGGGCAGGCAGGCGGGCGGGCGGGCGGGCGGGCAGGCGGGCGAGCGGCGGTAAGTTTACCGTGAAGGGTAACTTACCGTTAAGTTACCGTGAAAGGTAAACTTATGCGGCTTGTGCAGGTGAGTTATACTGCCGGGGGGACATAGTACAGGAGGCTAATCAGTAACGATCAGTCAGCAAATTAATTAAAATTCGGTAATTAACTTTTTAAGTCATGAAAATAGACATGAGGTTCCAATTAGAAACTTGTTCAGCGTCATCGAAAACAACTCAATCATTAATTTTCAGAAAAACTTTGACCGCGTGAGAAGCGGAATAGTGCGCTAAAGTTACCACACGTGGAGCAGGTACAAGGCAAGCGGTTGCGGTAAGACGCCCGCGCGATTTTTCCGTCTCTTATCTAGCCCCAGCCTTGTACCTCACCTCCACCGCACCCCCACACCGAGGCCAGGCAGCGCCTGTCCCACCTGGTTGCCTGAGTGCGGGGTCCTAATTCCACGGGGATATCCGCGGGCGGCCGGGTCCGACTTCGTCGTAACGCGACCGGCTGCGCTTGGACACCACACCGCCTCGCCCGCATTGGACTACGTTCTCCGGAGCATGCCTGTTGTGACCGTTGCTCTACTAGCCCCACTTCACCTGAGGCCAGACATGTACAAATTACTTAAAAAGCGTAGTCAGGTGTAGCTTACTGAGTATCAACGCCAAAAGTAATTGGAGTAGAGGTAGAAATTACGTATTTGTAATAGTAATTGAGCAAACTACTAACTCCTGCGAAAAGGTAGCGAGTTACTTTTGAAGTTACTTTCTGTATTACTGTTTTGTATTTTTATGGTAACAAAATGAACAGCAGTTTTGATCTGTGAAAAATCCCTGCGAGCCTAGAATAAAGGCAATCAGTTCATGGCTCGCGTTTTCACCAAAATAGTTTATTGGCTCGCAAAAGCAATTGACTTTTAAAGTTCTTATCGGAAAGTTTTCCCCTTTTCTTCGTAAAGACATCCACAGCCAAGCTAGAAAAGACGTTTCTTCCGTGGCGCTGAATGGAAAGGCAGCGTTATATTTCAGAAACAGGCTGTGCAGGGTCGGGTAAGCGATGTGTCAGCATGTTTGGTGTCCATGACGAAATATGTGAGGTTTGCCTCGGCTATAGGGTCTTTGATAACAAACTCTTCTCCTTTTTTCGTTTTTCTTCGGCAAGTTGAGATTGTTATGACTGGCCCCTCTTTATTCCCACGACATTCGGAGAGTACGCTGAGCGAGTGCACCTGACCGTCAAGGGATTAAGTCTCGCGCCACGACGATGAGATCATCCGGACGACTGCGCGTCTCGTTGCAGTGCTAGTGCTTGGCTTCTAAAATAATTGTTTAGGTCTAACAGAATATAAAACGAAGTATACTTCGCCGCTGACGCTGGGTCCGAACAAAAGGATCTACCAAGGGTGACTCGCAATCCTCGCCTGCGAGTACGGTATCCTGACGCGCGTGGCAAGTAAAACGTTTTCAACAAAGATGAGGTCTCCTGGCGCGGAAGATCGGAAGGACGCGAATGATTACGCTGAACAAGCATCGGCGATCGTACAGTTGCAGCTGGAAGCGGAAACGTGCTCCCATGAACGGATTATTTGTGTCTGCGTTTGTGCGCGTGGGAGTCCGGCTTTTCACGGGAGCTTGCACTGACGACGAGGCGACCGTTTCAACGGGCGTCCAGCTGCGAGGTTATTCCAGGGGTGTCTCCTGTGGAACCCACCGCTTCAGTCAGAACTCGCTAAAGGCAGACAACAAGAAAATAACAACCCTCGGGGTGTACCCCCGGCCACCAACGCAGCGCTCCCGTCGTTTGAGCGCACACCCGACGCCCTGCAGTGGAACTGCCGCACGCTAAGGCAGAGTGCGACAGAACTCAACGAGCTGTTCCGCCTCTCGGGTCGGCCGGCGGCACTTTTACTGCAGGAAACGAGGGGAACGGAGCCCGGCGCGACCGGCTGCAATGGCTACTTCCAGCCCACCATCGAACACGACAAGAGACAACAAAGCCATGTACTCGAAGCTCAGGCGGCGGTGTTCGTGCGCGGGGGCCTTCCGCAGGCTCTGAGTCGACACCGCGGCCTACTGCAAATCTCGGTTCAAGAGGTGGTGGCTGTACGCTGCACCGTGGACAAGCGCCGACTACTCTTGGTGTCGTACTACGGCCGACCCGAACCCAGCTGTTCCAAGTGTGGCCGAAAGGACCGAACGAGCTTTCCAGTGGATGACCGAGCTCCGGCAGCGCTACCCGAGGGACCGCCTGCTCATAGCGGGCGACTTTAACACCCAACACCAGGAATGGGGCTACCAGAAGATAAATTCAAGGTTCTAAAAATACGGGAAGCGGCTGAGGCGGCCCGCTTGATTCTCGCCAATGACCCAGACTATCCGACACGCTGCAGCCCCCGAGCGGACCAGCGGGACAGCACTCCAGACCTGACTTGGGCTGACGAGGGTTTGGTGACTGAATGGCGATGTAGAACGATCCCATGGCTCGGACCACTATCCAATTTGGCTCGAGCTATCCACGGACGGTCGCACGGCACGCTTGCGCCAGACCAGGGCGGTCGATTGGGACGCGGCTCCGGATGGTGGTAGCCGAGTACGAGGAGGAGTTCCCGTGACCCGCCGGCTTTCCTGGGCGGCGCAAGCAGCGACAAGGCTCTGTTATACTCCGACGTAACGCGTGCGCGCGTGCGAGGCGCGTCACAGCGATGTCACGTCGGCGAAAACCCGACGCTCTATACTCCGGCGTCGGGGCGTAAGCGACGCGACCGGCGGCGTTCGACGCAGCCTGACCGCCTCGTCGCGAAGACTGGAGCATGCCGCATTCCGCGGCGGCCACGCTGCGCCGCGCCAACGACGCCGGACCAGGATGCATCACGCGCTGGCTCCCGGCGCACTCGCGCGGGAAGCGCGGCGAATACGATCAATAGCAGACGACGGGTGCACCACTCCGTGTGGCGTCATGTTCGAAGAATCGGACTCGGTCGTCGAGAAGCTGATCGAGGAAGTCGTCCTCACCCGTGTGTCTACGACACGAGGAAGCTTGAGTACCGTGAGACCGTGCGCTTGTCAAAGATGTGCCGTACCTACAATGACCGCCTACGCTTGCGGCGCAATCGGTGCCCCAACAGTGCAAGCGCGAGTTTTCGTCAGTGCAAAGTACGTCCAGTACGTCTACGCCATCGCTCGAACTTGGCCCTCAAGAAGCGCGATAATTTTCGTCTGCTATTCAAAACGAAAAGGAACCGGAAGTGGCGCACTCTCGCAGAAAATGTGCCCTCGAAGTCAGATTCTGCGCATGCGCCGCGCCGGCGGCCCACCGACGCGCGTCGCGGGAGCCGCCAGGGCCGCCGGAGTATAAGAGGGCGAATTCTTGACGCGCGCGGCGTGACTGACGTGACGTAACCGACTTCGGCCAGCGTTCGCTGGCGCGCGCGTCACGTCGGAGTATAATAGAGCCTTTAGGGGTGGATGCGACGATCCCGAACCGGACAAGCATCTCATCAACCCATGGGCAGCTCGGCGCTAGCGTCTCCACAAAATATTTCTGGCCAACGGCAGGAGACACAAGGAGCTCCTTCGGGTGCGCCGCAAGACCGCGCAAGCCCGTCGGTACGCCAAGCAGCTCGCCCGTTCAAGATGGTACGAGCACTGCGAAACTTTCGACGAGCGCACCGGCGTCCGCAAGCTATGGCAGACCTAAAGAGCCTTAAGACTGAACACCTTGCGCGGCATACAACTAGCGGCCGACCTGACACCGGAAGAGTTCGAGGACGCCGCAGCCAAGGCGCTCTACCCACAGTCCTCCACACCGCCAGACCCGCACCTTTACGAATCCTAGGCAACCGGTCAATGACCAAGGACCCGAGGCTCCCTTTACCATCCAAGAGCTAACCCTGGCCCTAAACGCAGCCAACGTGTGGAGTGTCCCAGGCAAGGACGGCATTTCGTGGCAAATGCTCCACAACCTCGACGAGCCGGAGAAGCTTAAGTTGATGGATGACCTGAACGAGATTTGATGCGTCAGCAACCTTCCCGGCTGGACGGAAACATTCGGTCGTCTGTGCCATTCCGAAACAGGGAAGAAGCCGAACAGCATCAGCAACCTTCGGCATATATCGCTGACGTCAACGCTCTGGTAAGCTCCTTGAACGCATGGTGCTGACTCGGCTCAACTATCACCTCGAGGAAAGAGAACCCTAGCTTCTTCGATCCGGCCCAGACCGGTTTCCGCCCGGGCCTATGCAAACAGGACAGCCATCTCCTGCTCCGCAGGCTGGTCGGGGCGGTCGTCAAGCTCGGCTCAAGAACCCGGGCATACTGGTAGCAGTGGATCTAAAGAAGGCGTTCGACACGGTGGCGCACTCGGCGGTGTTGACAGCTCTGGAAGAGGCCGGGGTCGGCACGAGGATTGCCAATTTTGTGCGGTCCTTCTTGGCGGCCCGCACGTTCGAAATTAACTCCGGCTCGAGACAACCCAAACCTTCCTGAACGCCGGGGGTACCACAAGGCGCCATCTTGTCGCCAGTCCTCTTCAACCTGGTGATGAGGGGACTGGCGGTGTAACTACGGAAGATCCCGTACCTCGACCTGACTTTCCATGCGGACGACATCACAATGTGGGTCGATCCTAAAGGCACGAACCTAACCACGGCAGAGGTCCGCGACACCATACAGCGCGCCTTGGATACCATAGATCGCTACCTTCCCTCCACAGGCATGCAACCATCCCCGAAGAAGACAAGCTTTCTCTTGTTGGGCGGCTGCGACCTCGAACGAGCCGAGGTCCACCACACAATGATCGGTCAGCCCATTTCGTACCCGGCAGAGCGATGGGTGAGGATCCTCGGCGTTCCACTAAGCGAGACCGGCGGACTAAAGGAATGGATTCGGCAACCTAAGCCAGCATGGCGTCAATAACTCCACTTCATTCGCCGTATAGGCAACCGCTTTGGCGGTGCCGGCGCTCGCACCATCAAGGCGTTGTGCCTGGCCACCCTCACCTCTAGAGCGTGTTACGGAGCAGGCGTGTTTCACGCTGAACGGGCATCAGTATAAACAGTTGGAAGTTCTCCACCTTGAAGGTTTGCGAGCTGTAGCAGGTTTGCCGAGGCACACCAGGGTTCAGGAGCTCTACCGGTACTCTGGCCTCCCGCCCCTCCGAGCCCTCATCGAAGCACGTAACAAGGGCCACGCCCTACGTCGGTTGAACACGGAAGCTGGAAGACGATTGCTCGCCCTCACCGCCTTCCCACTGCCTTCGGATGCACCTCAACTTCCGCGACTTCTCGAACCATGGCGTAACGTCCCCTGAAACTGCCGAAGCCTCTTTCAAGGAAATGCACAACTGCAGACCTTAAGGCAGCACGTAAAGCGACGGCCTCCCGTACCGACTGGACCAAAAACAAAGTGTTTACTGACGCAGGATGGGATGCCACTACTCAAAGCGGCAAGCTGGCACTTATCTCACAACTAGGCGAAAGCAGATGTTTACATCAATACGACCACCAACCCAGCTCAGGCCAACTTGAACTGTCTGCGATACTGTGTGCGGCCCACAAGGTGCACGAAGAGCACGTCAAGGACTGCGCCAGGCGGGGGAACGTGTGGTTGTTTGCACCGACAGCAGAGAGGCGATTAGGCGCCTTGGCAACACCCCAGGATGGGCACGCTTGTCTGCGACATCAAGAAGACTAGCGCAATGCTTCTCAGACAGTACGGCGTGGAGGTGAGGGTGGACTGGGTACCGGGACACGCGGGTAGCGTCGGCAACGAAGATGCGCACGCGCTGGCGTGCGAGAAGGAGGACAACCGCTTCATCCCGGCGCTGCAGGCCCTTCCCGCATCCAACGACCCTGATCCGACCGCCCGCATTGGTGCATCCAGGCAGAACCCTTACGAAAATGGCATATCTGAACTTATATAAAAAAATAAATAAATACGGTTATATAAAAATTGGCCATATCTGGCCATATCAAGTAAATCAGTTTATATAAGCCTTATCAAGCCAGATCTGCCCAATTTTTTATATAACCATATCAGGGTCTTATTATGGAGATATCAAGACCCTGATAACCTTGATATACAGTTTTTTTATTCTTGTAGATTTTGTTTTTAAAAAAGCCATGAAAGCTACACTTATGCGGTTTGTGCGAGTGAGTTATACGCCCAGGGGGACATTATGTGGGTGGCTAATCTTTGCAATAAGTCGGCTAATGGTTTGAAATTCACTACTTAATGTTTAAGTTAGTGAAAATAGACAAATGGTTCAAATTAGAAACTTGCTGAACGTCGTTTAAAATCCCTAAATCAGTCATTTTCAGAAAGACTTTCAGCGCGTGAGAAAGTTACCACTCGTGGAGCACGTACAAAGCTAGCGGTTTCGGTCAGGCGCCCGCGCAATTTTTCCGTCTCTTATCTAGCCACAACCTTGTACCTGGTCCACGAGTGGTAACTTCAGCGCACTACTGCGCTTCACACGAGCTCAAAGTCTTTCTAGAAATTGCTGATTTATGGGTTTTGGACGAGGCTCAGCAAGTTTCTAATTGAAACGATATGTCTATTTCCACTAATTAAAAGTAAATTATTGAATTTTAATTAATTAGCCGACTTTTCGCAAAGATTAGAAAATACAATGTCCGCCTGGGCGTATAACTCACTCGCACAAACCGCATAAGTGTAGTTTTCACGGCTTCTTTTAAAACAAATCTGCAAGAATAAAAAAAATAACACCCGGTATTTAGGCATTGCACGTACGTCACATCATGACGTCGAACACCGGTATCCACCATGCTGGTGGTTGACTCTTCGACCCTGCACAGCGAGAGCAATGGTAAAGTGTGCCGCGCTCGGCAGTAGCAATTACCCGTATCCCGACGATCGTCCGATGGTTTCGTCGGCATGAACCGCAAGACAGTGTCCGTCAAGTTAGAGAAAGTATGAGCGGCAGGAGAGGGATACGCCCGCGGATTACCTAGTTTGCGGCACGCATCTCATAGCGGCGAGCAACTGCACTTTTCTACCGTTGTTTACGTTCGCGCACACCTTTGCATCGGCTTTTGCCCATTTGTGGTGTAGATGCCCCTTGCCTTTCGTTACATAACGCCGTTCCCCGCTTCGAGCGATTGTCGCGCCGCGAGCCCGGCCAAACGGCGATCAAGCGGCAGCGGCCCCGTGTGCAAGCTAGCCGAGACGCCGCCGTCGGGGGATCGGTTTGTGCCGTCTGCAAGATGGTAACCTTTGCAAGGAGCGAAGGTATGTAGGCAAGCCGGTTAGGAAACATCATAATATAAACCCTGAGTCAATGAGAGTTGTACGTTATTTGATTTATCCTTACCTCAGGGTTTAGATTATGACGGTAACCTAGCGTTGTTTACCAGTATTTCGCAAAATCGTAACAATCTTTCTACAAGCGACTCGTAAAGCCGCGCGTCAAATTTTAGAACGCGCAATTAAGATTCTTTGTTGTTGTCCTTCTTGGCGACACGTCAAAACTTTGTCGGCGGCATATCGTAACTTTCTGCTTGTAGCGCAATCGCACCAATGCCGAAATATTCTGCACAATTATTCTCCCGGCTGCCAGGAGATAGACACTGCCTAATTCTAGAAATAATCTGGAAGAGTACCTTTAGGAAAACGATCTATTGTCGCGAAGTAGGTTGCAGCGCACTTACGTTGACGAGACGGGACTTGAAAGGTAATCCAAGATAGATGTCGACACGGCCACCGCGTAATCACCACTCAAACACAAAAACGAGAAGGAAGGTGTCCGTGAAGATTCAACACGATGTAGCACAAGTTGTCATTTGTAGAACCGAGCAATAAACGCATCACAAAATATTTTTGGGCTTATTTGAAGAAATCGCTTGCAGAAGCAGAAATTCGCAGGAGCCACGCAGGGCGCAAAAAACACACGAAACTGCATGGGTCCGGCCGAACGCATTCCAATATTGGCAAGGTCATCCGTCAAACCACGTGACCACGCACCTTCTATCAAGCATTCAGCTTAGGGAGAAAGAGAAAAGGAGATAAGGACAGGCCAAAACGGAAGTGCACGAACAAAAGGCTTATCTTATGTTGCATCAACGTGCGGATTTTTCACTTGTACCCAAGGCTGATAGTGCAGTGAATGCTATGTGTGGCCTTGGGCTCCAGGCAGGTGCCGTGTTCTGCTTCATCACCAGCTTCTAGACTGAAGTCACGTGACCCTGACCGGAGACACGATTGGCCTAAAACATGCATAGCGTCTACCCTGCTGTCAATACCGAGTGAACATACAACTCTATGAAGTCCAACTTTTGAACTTCCAAAGGAGCTGTCTGGCTCGAAAGTGACCCAAAACGATGCGAATTTGACGATACTATGTTTTACGCCGTATAACCCACATCATAATTTAAAATTTAGAAATAAGCGCGACTATTTTTTTGCGCACGATGTCCACAAATAAATAAATAAATAAATGTGTATATATATATTTTTTACAAATAAATTTAAAATTATGTGTACACTGTTAGGTTCGCGTTTTTAAATTTCAAATTTTTTAACGAAAGAGTTGCACATAAAAGACACCACGGACAGCACATCTTCCGACTTTCAACACACGATGAATCGCACACGCTCACAAGCGGATGGTTACGATGCTGCGCGAACGGTTTTTGAAAGATGCTGCGTAGGGCGCAACGGCTTCGCAGGCGTTCGAAGGAAAAAGGATTCGGGACGACGATGTAGCGTCTTGCATCTTCAGTAAGCTAACCGTTCGTGTTTCCCCGCTCAATTTAGCGGGGAAACACGAACAAAATTAGTTTCACTGCTAGATTTAGTGGAAAAATTGACGTCAAGTGACATAAGTACCAATTCAATTCCTCGCTAAATTTAGCGGGGCGGTTACTCGATGGCGACGCGGACACCGCTTAATGGTACGTTTACACTTGCGGATCCGCCAGCGAATCCGCCCAGCTTTGCCGCTGGGGCGAAACGCTGGGTGGAAAACGCGGCGGAGAGCCGTATACACGAACTCATCTCTGTGACGTCACGGCGCGGTGGTGGCGCGTCGGTCGCACTTCCGGTCTGGGGCTGTGGGCAGAAGTCCCCATGCCAGACGTGTATTCCTGCGTTGTTTTGAAAGGAACCAGACAAAAACCTGCCTTCTCGTCAAAACGCCGCGACTGGGGCCGTACCAAAAGTGTCGAGAAAGGTTTGAAGGTCAGTTTTCACGTGCTCGGTTCGTCCGAGAATCTGGATATGTGCCGTGAAAAGGGAAAAGCAGACGCCGTCGGACAACGATTGCTTGGGCGGGAAGCACCTTGGGTTGAATTCACGGATACTTGTGGTCGTCAGATTTATTTGTTTTGTTCCAACATGAACGCCAGAACACCGTCAAGTTGTGCGGACCACCTGCGGACTACGTTCAGTGCGTCTTCAAGTTCAAACGGCCGCCTGATTGTTCGAACTGTCGTCTGCTCTTTCAAACGTTTCTGCTTGTCGTCTGCTCTCTTAGACGACGCCGGTCCGTAGACCAAATGTTGGCCCAGTACTTGCGATAAGAAGTAAGTGCAGGCCTCAAAAGACTTAAATTTGAAGGTTGGTAAGCAGGCTCGATGTAAACAGTAGATACAAGGAGATGTTGACCATTGTTACCAGTGACCATCACCGACTTGTTAGGCCTAATTCAGTTGGTCCGATTCTGCTTGCGATTTTCAGTATCGACGTCAGCCACCTCAGCTACGGTTCACGCTTTTGCAGCCCGAGCGGCGTCGCGACTGGAAATTTCGAGCGAAATCTCATCATGCGAATCAGGCTTTGGCGTACATTCTGCGGCGTCCACGCGGAATGAATCGCCACATGTCACATTATTCAAGCGAAGTTTTGCGGTGTAACGAGCCTCGGTAATTTCGCTGACGCCGCTCAAGATAGTCAGACATCGCCAGGAAGACGTAGAACCAACAATTCGAACGCGAAAAAGGGCAGGGGGACTCACACTGACGCCGACAACATCGCATTTCAATGGTGTGTTTATGGGCGACGGCGCGCTTCTTGCCCACACCCCTATCGCGCATGCGCGGCGCCGGTGGCGTCCGCTAGGGGCGCTCTGGGCGCTCCGGTTTGTTTGTAAACATGAGTTGGTGTATAGGTCCGGGATCTATTTCTGCCGCCGAACGAGGCGTTTCGCTGACCGGAAGTGACATTCTTGCGCAGCGCGACGCTGCCTACGTCATGAGTAGGCGTTCTTCCGGGAGCAGCAACGTCCGGGAGAGACAGTCGAGGCGGGAACTCTCGCGCCTTCTCGCCATATTTGACTGGATGTTACGAGAACAGCTGCCGCGCCCAGCGCCGCCGCCGCCGCTCGAAGGAAATAGATGTAAACGCAACTCGCTCGTCGCCGCCGCCGCCGGGAGCGGGTCCGCTCCCGCGGCAGCGGATTTCTTCTCAAGCGCCTAAGAGCTGCGATCTCAAATCCATTATTTGATTAACTCGCTTTCCGATCTTATGCACTTCGTCATAATGTCGCACATCAAACATACAACCAAATTTCATTTGTCTTTTAATCTTCAAAATGCGCAATTGGTTAATTGGTCCAAATACCTGGAATAAATGATAATGCAGTGAGTGCGCAGGCGAGCTGGTGGATGTTAACCATTTTGTTCTTAGCCCGAGACTGAGGCAGGAGAAGTGCGCGAAGGTTCGGTCAATTGTCTTCCGGGGAGTTAGAGTGTGTTGCTTTGTGGAAAACGTCAAGATTGTTCAAGGTCGTTTGACAATTGTGGTGGAAAGGGATGAGACCTTTGTTATATTTTGGCTTTGGAGGTCGAAAAGGGCGAGAAGGTTCTGTGGTGAAGTTCGTGGAGTGTATATAAGAGGTGACCAAATAAACTTCCACTTACGAAAATGGCATATCTGAACTTATATAAAAAAAAATAGATACGGTTATATAAAAAATTGGGCAGATCTGGCGATATCAAGTAAATCAGTTTATATAAGCCTTATTAAGCCAGATCTGCCCAATTTTTTATATAACCGTATCAGGGTCTTGTTATGGAGATATCAGGACCCTGATAACCCTGATATACAGGTTTTTTTTTATTCTTGTAGATTTGTTTTTAAAAAAGCCATGAAACCTACACTTATGCGGTTTGTGCGAGTGAGTTATACGCCCAGGGGGACATTATGTGGGTGGCTAATCTTTGCAATAAGTCGGCTAATGATTTGAAATTCACCACTTGTTTCTTAAATTAGTGAAAATAGACATATGGTTCCAATTAGAAACTTGCTGAACGTCGTCCAAAATCCTTAAATCAGTCATTTTCAGAAAGACTTTCAGCGCGTGAGAAAGTTACCACTCGTGGAGCAGGTACAAAGCTAGTGGTGTCAGTCAGGCGCCCGCGCAATTTTTCCGCCTCTTATCTAGCCACAGCCTTGTACCTGGTCCACGAGTGGTAACTTCAGCGCACTACTGCGCTTCACACGCGCTCTAAGTCTTTCTAAAAATTACTGATTTATGGGTTTTGGACGACGCTCAGCAAGTTTATAATTGAAACCATATGTCTATTTCCACTAATTAAAAGTAAATTAGTGAATTTTAATTAATTAGTCGACTTATCGCAAAGATTAGAAAACTACGATTGTCCCCCTGGGCGTATAACTCACTCGCACAAACCGCATAAGTGTAGTTTTCACGGCTTCTTTTAAAACAAATCTGCAAGAATAAAAAAAATAACACCCGGTATTTAGGCATTGCACGTACGTCACATCATGACATCGAACACCGGTATCCACCATGCTGGTGGTTGACTCTTCGACCCTGCATAGCGAGAGCAATGGTAAACTGTGCCGCGCTCGGCTGTAGCGACGATCGTCCGATCGTTTCGTCGGCATGAACCGCGAGATAGTGTCCCTCAAGTTAGAGAAAGTATGAGCGGCAGGAGAGGGATACGCCCGCGGATTACCGAGTTTGCGGCACGCATCTCATAGCGGCGAGCAACTCCACTTTTCTACCGTTGTTTACGTTCGCGCACGCCTATGCATCGGCTTTTGCCCATTCGTGGTGTAGATGTCCTTTGTCTTTCGTTACATAACGCCGTTTCCCCGCTTCGAGCGATTGTCGCGCCGCGAGCCCGGCCGTCAGGGGATCGGTTTGTGCCGTCTGCGAGACGGTAACCTTTGCAAGGAGCAAAGGTATGTAGGCAAGCCGGTTAGGAAACATCATAATATGAAACCCTGAGTCAATGAGAGTTGTACGTTATTTGATTTATCCTTATCTCAGGGTTTAGATTATGACGGTAACCTAGCGTTGTTTACCAGTATTTCGCAAAATCGTAACAATCTTTTTACAAGCGACTCGTAAAGCCGCGCGTCAAATTTTAGAACGCGCAATTAAGATTCTTTGTTGTTGTCCTTCTTGGCGACACGTCAAAACTTTGTCGGCGGCATATCGGAACTTTCTGCTTGTAGCGCAATCGCACCAATGCCGAAACATTCTGCACAATTATTCTCCCGGCTGCCAGGAGATAGACACAGCCTAATTCTAGAAATAATCTAGAAGAGTACCTTTAGGAAAACGATCTATTGTCGCGAAGTAGGTTGCAGCGCACTTACGTTGACGAGACGGGACTTGAAAGGTAATCCCAGATAGATGTCGACACGGCCACGACGGAATCACCACTCAAACACAAAAACGAGAAGGAAGGTGTCCGTGAAGAATCAACACGATGTAGCACAACCTGTCACTTTTAAAAACGAGCACTGAACGCATCACAAAAAATTCTTGGGCTTCTTTGAAATCGCTTGCAGAAGCAGAAATTCGCAGCACCCACGCGGGCGCAGACCACACCTAACTGCATGGATCCGCATCCGTAAAACCACGTGACCACGCACAATCTATCACGCTTTCAGCTTAGGGAGAGAGAGAAAAGTAGAGAAGGACAGGCCAAAACGGGAGTGCACAAAGGTCTTATCTTATGGGGAATCAACGTGCGGATTTGTCACTTGTACCCAAGGCTGATAGTGCAGTGAATGCTATGTGTGGCCTTGGGCTCCAGGCAGGTGCTGTGTTCTGCTTCATCACCAGCTTCTAGACTGTAGTCACGTGACCCTAACCGGAGACACGATTGGCCTAAAACATGCATAGCGTCTACCCTGCTGTCAATACCGAGTGAACATAGAGCTCTCTGACGTCCAACTTCTGAACTTCCAAACTGTCTAGCTCGAAAGTGACCGAAAATGATGCGAGTTTGAAGATACTATGTTTTACGCCGTATAACCCAGATCATAATTTAAAATAAAGAAATAAGCGCGACTATTTTTTTTGCGCACGATGTCCACAAGTAAATAAATAAATAAATAAATGTGTATATATATTTTTTTACCAATAAATTTAAAATTATGAGTACACTCTTAGGTTCGCGTTTTTAAATTTCAAATATTTTTACGAAAGAGTTGCACATAAAAGACACCACTTTCAACACACGATGAATCGCAGACGCTCGCAAGCGGATGGTTACGATGCTGCGAGAAAGGTTTTTGAAAGATGCTGCGTAGGGCGCAACGGCTTCGCAGGCGTTCGAAGGGAAAAGGATTCGGGACGACGAAGTAGCGTCTTGCATCTTCAGTAAGCTAACGGTTCGTGTTTCCCCGCTCAATTTAGCGGGGAAACACGAACAAAATTAGTTTCACTGCTAGATTTAGCGGGAAATTGACGTCAAGTGATATAAGTACCAATTCAATTTCTCGCTAAATTTAGCGGGGTGGTTACTTGATGGCGACGCCGACACCGCTTAACTCGGAAACGGGCGCCTATGAGCTGCGATCTCAAATCCATTATTTGATTAACTCGCTTTCCGATCTGATGCACTTCGTCATAATGTCACACGTCAAACATACAACCAAATTTCATTTGTCTTTCAATCTTCAAAATGTGCAATTGGTTAAATGGTCCAAATACCTGGAATAACTTCACTTTAACGATGTTAACAATAATTAACCAATTATTTGAGACTCATGCAATATAGATCAATCAACTTGTCTTGGCGAGTACATATGACTTATTGCTTGCACGACCGAAACGGGCCCATATATCATTATCAGGGGCAATATTTGCACGCGTATATCGCGAAATAAGGCCGTATTTACGCACTTATACGGCCGCATCTGGCAGTATTAGCCCGCCTATATGGCGATATCGGGGCGTATTTGCTCCCATATATTCCCTATCTGACTACTTATATTATCATATCAGGACGTATATAAAATATATCAGGGACCACATCTGACACTTTTCGTACGGGTTGTCTTTAGCTGTGTTAGAGACGATGTCCTCGACTGTTCATATTTTTTCTTCTACTTTGAAACTTTTCTCTTTTCCTGCCTCAGTCTCGGGCTAAGAACAAAATGGTTAACCTGGAATAACTTCACTTTGACGATGTTAACAATAATTAACCAATTATATGAGACTCATGCAATATAGATCAATCAACTTGTCTTGGCGAGTACATATGACTTATTGCTTGCACGACCGAAACGGGCCCATATATCATTATCAGGCGCAATATTTGCACGCGTATATCGCGAAATAAGGCCGTATTTACGCACTTATACGGCCGCATCTGGCAGTATTTGCACAATTATATGGCGATATCTGGGCGTATTAGCTCCCATATATTCCCTATCTGACTACTTATATTATCATATCAGGCCGTATATAAAATATATCAGGGCCATATCTGACATTTTCGTACGGGAAACGGAGACATACCCGTAGGAAGCAAGTTCCGGCGAACGATCATCCGCTGCCGCCAGGCTTGCCACGTGGAGCTCAGGTTTTAATCCACAAGGCCCGCACGGGGCCGCGCTAACCGAGGACATACTAGCCAAATGGTGGAATCACCAAAAAGTCTGACATCGAACCGTCGCTGCCTGTGCAAACTCAGACTCGGACTCGGACAAAGAGGTTGCGCAGCTGTATCGCGTTCGTCGTGTACATAGGGAGCCAGCCTAACCGTCGAGCACATGTTTTTCGATGACGCTGAGCAATTTTCTAATACGCCTCGCAAGTGGGCTCATTTTCGTCTTCTGCGCATGAGAAAGGAAGTAGCGGTGACGTCAGAACGCCGAGCCCTGATTGGCTGATCGCGGTCTCCTATCTGAGCGTCGTCTGCTCCTTTGCAACAACGTCTGCTCGCAACGTCGTCTGCGTCTGTCTTACCTTTCCTGCGACTTTCGGAAGTGCAGCTCTTTACGAGCGAGCTCGACTTCGCCTTTCAGAGAAGGCAGACGAAATAACTCGAGCGGTTCGTTGTTTTTGTCGAACAACTAACAGACGCGGATCAAGGAGGGAAGTCAAAGTACTCACTGACGAGGTGTCCCGAGACGCCGAGGTTTGTTTGCTAAGAACCGAGAGTGAGCGTGTTAGTGTCCGCAAGTTCCCTCCCAAATACTTTTCCCCCCTTTCGTGTGCGGCAAGACTCCTCATTCTTTAACGGCGTCGGCGGGTTGGCGCAGTTAACGTCGTCTGCTTTACGTCTGCTAGTCAAAGCGATGGCTCCTTTACCTTTCTTGCGTCTGTCGGATATTCACCGCTTTTTCACCGGCGAGAGTCACCGTTGACTCCGAAAACAAGGAGATGACAAGAGGAAGAGATTGACCTCTTAATCTAAAATTGAGGTCAGTGATCACAGTATAATACGGGAAGGGTTCACAAGGGTCGCGCGGGCACATTCCATTCAGCACGCCAG